>OX101791.1:40073295-40285939 GCA_944452715.1 Ophion slaviceki
AAACGAGAGCCCGCGTTTGGAATTGGTACTTTCTTTCGATTATAAATTTATTATACGTATGCCGATAACGAGAGACACTGAACAAGTATCACATATTTACATTACACTTACATCGTTCGAAGTTTCGCTTAAAACACATTAAGGTATTCCGGTCGCGGAGGCCGGCTTTTTTCGGGGGCATAGGCGAAGAAGCCCTTCTGAATCATTGGTAAATAACAGTGGCGCTTAACGAAATTAACTTACCATCAATTATTCCACCCAACGATAAAATTAAATGAAAACTGTCGCACAAATTTGGTGGATTTAGAAATGTTAACATGTGTTCCAAAACGTCGCGGTTACAAAAATGCTCCCGCTAGTCACATTTTTTCAAGTTTTATCATCAATATTTTCTTCGAACGTTCGGTGAAGCTCTACTATTATCATTGTTACGGAATCTTCGAAATTTTTTACATACGCAGAGCAGTTCATTTGAGACGTCTAGAATTAATTGGTATATAGACTATTGGATAGAAATGTGGCCAGCGTGTCATCTCCATAAAGTGCCTTGTGAATTAGACGATTCGTTGGGTTGTTTTTTTGTTGTTGAAAAATTGGGTAACTTGGATTGAAATTTTTCCACTTACTGTATATTGGCCATTGTAGACACAAAACAGTTAAATGTTAAATATTCGGATTCGCGAGAGGAATACCTTAATAACTCTTGACTTTTCCTCATCTTCATCCGTCACATCATACTCGTACTTTATATCGCATACTTTCGATTATAATCGAAAACGAACGAAGCTTGTGCTACTGTCAAACCAACATACGCATCTAGCGCATGTGTGTCGAACCGTTAGAGCCCATTGCCAAAAGTGAAACCGGTACGCGTGTGCGTGTGCGAAAGGCACTTTCCATATCGTTCGTGCGCTCGCTCGCTCGACCGCCCGCCCGCGGCAACCTCACGGACAATGCAAAGTGGAAGAGTCAAAGGTCAAAGGGTTTCTAGAAACTCAACGAAAAACATTTTTTCCATAAAAAAAGACAATCCAGTAGAAAGAAAAAAACATGCAAACGACTGCAGACGCACTTGCACGCTAAGGTTCCAGCTGTACCTAGAAGCTAAAAAATTCCCGCTCGAGGAGCGTTATGTAAAGACGGGAGATTTTTTTCTTTTTCGTTTTCTTTTAGCGACCAATTCATATATATATATATACTGTGTGTGTAATATTCTAGAATTTTCACTCGCTCACGCAATAACGCGGAAGTTTACGTAACGTACACGGTAATGAAAGACACGATTGCGGCTTGTACCAAGTATAGCACTGCAGCGAGACTACTTTCGCTAATCTACTTTTTGCACTGATGAATATTGCTTCTCTCTCTCTCTCTCTCTCTCTCTCTCTCTGTCTCTCCTGTCCAGATACTTTGGAACGACCACTTGACGAAGCAACTCGTTATGAAAAACGTTGAAAAAAAAACCTCACCTTAAGAATCCTTGCAGACATCTTTGGACTGCGGTCATTGACCAAAAACAGTAGCATTATGTAGCACCGATCGGCGATGCCAGGCCCGTCTCGCTCAAGCTTCAAACCTACCATCGCCATTATTATTATTATTATTATTAATAATAAACTTTATTGCTCCGGGCAACACACTTCCTCAGTTTGCACGGAGAAACATTCACCTACCCCCGGGGGTTAGGCTCGGTCTTAATCTAGACCGGCACAATACTGCTGGGCGACACTCGAGGGTTCCGACACCACCTCGGCTGCCGGCCAGTCGATAAAAACGCGCGAAAAGTCCAATAAATCGCTCTGCGACAGCCGCTCCCCCTCAAGCCAGAGGGTGAGCGGCTAGCGCAGTCCACAATTGTGTTGCCTGAGTAAACGGAGAGATCCAAGTATGACCGCCTTCTGCATCCGACCCGCAAGCAACCGGCCACCGGGTTTGCAAACCGGTATGCCAGCGAGGCCCGACACAAAAGACTCTTTCATCCCCCCAAGTTCGCCGATGATGAGGACAACGAGAGTCACTCTGAATCCCCGATGCAAACGACGCAGCTCGGCCAGGAGAGGCTGATACTTGAGGCGTTTCTCCTCTTCCTTTCGCGACACGTTCGATTCGGCCGGAGCCGAGAACTCAATGACGTATATCGTCTTGTCATCGAAATCGAAAAGGACAACATCAGGCTTAGTCTCTTGAAGCGGCCCGATGGTCGCAAACGAGAAGTTCCAATAAATCTTGCACCTCTCGTCCACGACAACGGACTCAATATCTCCCGGTAAATAAGGCGGCACGGGCTCCCGGTCTATCCCATAAGAGTGCCGTGGGTGGTAATACAAGACCCTTAGGGCCGCGCTAAGGCGATGGATATAGCCGGAGACTGGATATACCGGGCAGGCCGACAATAGATGCACAGTGTCTTCGGCGATTGTTTGCGTGCACGACACAAAATGGTCGCCAGAGGCTGACCCATAACGCGACTGCGATAGACCAGGGTGTTGATGACTCCGTCTTGGCAGGCGCAGATAAACCCTTCGATCTCGGACATCAGTCCAGCTAACCGCAAGAAGGAAAAGGTCAGCAGGGTAGACAGCCCCTGCTCCTCGATCGGTGGAAAAACACACCGTGCATGGGTCTGTCCACCTGCCGCTGCCGAGTCAGGACAGTCTGCTCGGCAGCCCTGTTTGCCCGCTGACGTCGGGACTTGGGCAACCGAGCGACGGAGTCTGTCGGCAAGACGCCACGCCGGCCAATCTCCAGGGGCGGGTCCGAGCTCGTTATTACATCGCTTGCTATTCCGAGGACCATGCGGTCATGAAGACACTCCAACCCCAAGAGCCCGCACCCGCCGCTCTGACGCAGCATATAAATACGCGGGGAGGAAGATCGAGGGTGTAGACTCCGCTGTATGTTCATTGTCTTGCGTGTGCCGATATCCAGCTGTTTTGGCTCGTCTGGCTCGACGCCAAATGAGTAGAACAGGACCGAGACAGCGAGCATATTGGTGGCAGTGATCTTATTTTTCCGAGACATATCTGATTCCCAGATCCGTCTGAGACGCCGCCTATACTTGCTGCGGCGGGGGGGGGGGGGGGGGCCTTGACACCCACAGCGTCTTGTAGAGAGCGCTGATCGATGCCAAGGTACCGATAAGACCCTCCGGCGTCCAGGTGTTTGAAGACGCTCCCGTCCACCAGCCGAACATCAGCCGCGACACCCTCTGCTCGCCCTCTCCTGAGATGAACAACAGCGCACTTGTCCAATTCAAAGTCCGTTCCCGCCGCCCGCGTGACCGTCGCTACGATGTTCAAGAGGAGCCTAAGCCCTCAAGCTATATGGTCCTCGGGAGCATATAGCTTGAGGTCATCCGTATAAAATAAATGGGTGATCCCTCGCCCACGCTCTCCGGGGGTCCCCGCTTCGTACCCGCGTTGCAGCCCGCAAGGCGATTGATAGGGGTAATAGCGAGACGCAAAACAGAAGGGAGCTGAGAGCATCTCCCTGGATAATCCCTCTCCTACACCCCACCACTCCCCACCAAGAATTATTATTATTATTATTGTTGTTGCTGTTATTGTTGCGATTGCAAGAGAATGAGTTCGATTCCAAGGAACTCCAAAGAGATATTTCGGGTCGTCAGGTTTTCCGCGAGGGCCGTGCGCACAGGGCTCCGCGGTGGATTTGTCAGTTTTTCGTGGACAAGAGAGAATACCAGCGGCGCGACCGCTGTACGGCGCTGCCAAGGACGAGAGAATGCGGCGTATTTTCCACTCATAGGGGTTTCGTAACTCTCTTCGTGAAAGTCGCGGCGCAAAGGACACTGACCTCACTCTACCTTCTCGGAGAATCTCACGGTGTCACCGTCACACACCCTGCCCTCCCTACCTCCCTCCGACGTTGATCTCGTCTTCTTTTCCCTCCTTCCCTCCTCCTCCTCCTCCTCCTCCTCGCCTTCCCAGCCACAAGGAAATGTGATTTTCAAGATATTCGACTTCGTCCTCACAGTAGTCCCCATACACGACATTACATAAAGCCCAGTCACTTGAAAATCACACCTTTCGATAAATGAAAGCATATTTATATGAAGGTCATTTCGAGGACTGCCCTGGGACCCGAAATCAACAGTTCGTTGAGAAAGAAATTTGAGGACCGTCGTCAACTGGAACCTAGAACCCGTCCTATCTATATTTCGTACATATGACGAGTTCTAAATGTCCTTTCCCCATAGAGATAGATAGATAGACAGAGAGAGAGAGAGAGAGAGAGAGAGAGAGAGAGAGAGAGGGAGACAGGCGATAATTTCGCTCTACGACAGTCACAACTTTCCCTACGCAAAGTCCAGGTCGCGAGTCGACGTATCCGTGTACGTTATTCGTACCACACACTAAAGACACGCGGAAAGATTTCTTTACGAGAAAACGAATGGTGTGTAGTAATATCGAGATCCCGAGGAACCGTAAAAGCCGCGGTGCCACGCTAAAGGTCAGTGAAAGGCCTGCTCGCGATTTACCTTTAGCGTATAGGAAGTCGTAGGAAAGATTGTTGACAGAGAAAAAAAAACAAAAGAAATAGCGAAGCGATAAGATTGAATGCAACAATCGATCCCCTCTACCTCTCCCGCCACCCGATGCTGATGCGAGTGTTGTTGGTGCGAAAACGCCATTTTAGAAGGCATTTTATCGATAATACAATAGAAAGGATCACGTGATATAATATTCGATTATTAATTGGACTTTTACAATGAATTGGCGTTTTCGAAAGTGTTCGGAGTTTAGATATTTATACATTTATTTGTTCAGTTGCGCAAGGGTATGTTAATGATCGAGGGCTTTACTTTTTCTGTTTCCTTGTTCCGGAATTCAACAGGTGGTGCATTTAAGGCAAAGGTTAGACAACGCCGTGAGCAGCTCGAGGGACCGAGCCTTTCCTCTGGATGCGACACTCGCCATGATACAAACCCTCATAGACTGCGACGAGTTCCAAGATATCGCTACGTTAAGGGTAAACGAAATACTTTGAGATTTTTTTCTTCTTTTTCGGACGTGATTGCTGTCTCCTAAAAATCGTGGGGTCTTTTTTGGGAACAACAAACCGGGCGATTCTCAATGTCTTTTTCTGGCAAGAGTATTGGAATGAGAAGGCCCGCATTTTACACACACTTAACACACAAACCAGCCAAATTTGAGTTTTTCTCAATTGACAAATATTGATAAACAATGAAGTTATCATTATTTAAAGAAAATGTCGCGTTGGCTGCATGGGTAAGCGGTGTAGATGCTTCTGGCAACTAGGCTCGTCTGAAATAAAAAATAAACAAAATGTGCTTTTGGTAAAATAATAAAACTTCCGTATGACCGAATGGTTTTTTGGAATTTTAAAAATTAAGAAAATGCCAAGCTGTAGAAAAAATGGTTCGATTTTCTACGAAAAAAAAAAAAAAAAAACAAATTTGATCAAGTGTCATTAACAATTGGACAAATATATGAAAAAATCATCCGATCAAACGATATAAAATATTATCAACTATGCTCTATGTCCGAATTTGAAGTGAATCGGACTTCTAGATGTTGAGATACACGACTTGCACCGTTTCGTAAAACACACTTTCGGGGAAAAGGGTAAATCGGCGCTCAGCGGTTCGCATGGGTGCATTGGGCGACCCGAACCTTTACAATAATCCTCACAACACAATCTTTCGAATTTTCACCAAATCTTTATCGCTAATTAAAGTTAAGAGCAATAAAAAAATCGTATTTATGAATTTTCACGACCTCAGAATGTGTGTGTGTGTGTGTGTGTGCGCGTGTGTGTGTGTTTCGTCTCGGGTTTGCAGAACTTGGACGAGCTGCTGGACCATAAATCAGACTTAAGTGAAAAGCTGTGTCAAATAGGAGACAGCATAGTGTACAAGTTGGTGCAGTGGACCAAGAGATTGCCCTTTTACCTTGAGCTACCGGTCGAAGTTCACACGAGGCTACTGACACACAAGTGGCACGAGCTCCTCGTGCTGACCACGTCCGCTTATCAGGCGATGCACGGACAGCACAAATTCACCAATGTCGGCTCGGACGCCACGGGCGCGGACTTTATGCAAGAAGTACGTTTCCATCAAACGTTGCCTTATTATTATTATTGCCATTTATAATATATGGAAAATCACTTTACAATGAATTAATTTACAATAAATACAAATTGATTTAAACTACATGTTACACAGTTCACTTATGATAAATAGAAGTTAACTGACAGTAGGTTTTGTTCATTCGTTTTGTTTTCGTCTTCGCAAAAGGTTTCGAACAACATGTATACGTTGCAAACGTGCCTGACCAGCATGATGGGCAGACCGATAACCATGGACCAGTTGCGACAGGACGTAGGGCTCATGGTTGAGAAAATAACGTACGTCACGCTAATGTTCAGGCGGGTCAAGCTGCGGATGGAGGAGTATGTCTGTCTAAAAGTGATCACAATGCTTTCGCAAGGTGAGTCTTGGAATATACGACACTCCCTTTTTATTGTGCCCAGCGACGCCGCTCTCTCTCTCTCCCTCTCTCTCTCTCTCTCTCTTCATATTTATATTTTCATATTTTTACATAGTCATTCTTCTTTTATTCTTGTGCCTAGGCTTAAAAAAATTGTCCGAGGGCACAAATACACCTTATCTAATATAATCCAATCTTAGTAATCAATAAGAGGTTATATCAAAAGCAACGTTTATTTTAATTTTATTGTATTAACGTGATTATACTTGGCTCTATATTTAAAAAAATGTCTCTATCGAGGTCTCAATAAATTCCTGAATTCCAACGTATACCCTTGCGACTTTTTACGTATAACCCTTCCTAGCTGAACCCTTTCCTTATCTCGCTCCCTAGCTGCATTTCGGTAATCTAACCTAACGTTCCGTTGCGTCCACAGCTATCTTAAGCTACACTCTAACCCGCGTTTGCCTCGGGTACGGGGAAACTGTGGGGAACCCGTACCGGTCACAGACGGCCCTCATATTCTTCTGATTCTCTGGTGCACAGACTTAACTCAAGTATCTACACCAAGGAATCAGAAGTATTTCCGCCTTCCCGCTCGCTGGTTGATGCGACAGCCGGTGCACGGCCAAGAGGTCACCGCTCTGAGTATTGGCCACGCACAATACTGCTTTAACTCGAAGTACGGCCAGAGCCGAACCCCGACCGCTCATCTACCAGTGTCGGTCCTTGGCTCTATACATTTTGCCTTTCCGTTTTCCGTTTATCATAAACACATTTATTTTGTTTTGTTACATTCCAACTCGACGCATTCTATATTGATCAATATTATCACAGCACGATCTTGGTTTCTCTCGATTTTTTTTTTTTTTTATCTTTTACTTTTGTACTTGCCAAAGAGTTCAATGGGGCATAATAAACACTGTCAATTGATGTCATTCACCCTCTCGTGCTCTTTCTCTCAAATAATTCCGCCGTTTCCTCCTCAATAAAAATCCTTATCGTAAATATTCCGTCGTCCTTTTGAACGAAAGAAAAAAATGGTCGTTTTGTTTCTCAACATTGCCGCGGAATATTGAAGACGCAAAATGTAAGTGAAAGTCGAAAGTGCAGACATGAAAATAGAAACGAACAAATGACTTGTTGTCTTTTCTCATTTTCACTCTTCTTACTTTGTTATTTTGTTGATTTTTTTTCAACGGCAAATCCGAGATTTTTTCATGACAATTGACTGTAATATTGTTTGGTTCTCGGCGGCGTTGCAGCACGAGGAGGTACACTGGAATTAGAACAAATACAGGAGCGTTACATGAGCTGTTTACGGAGTTTCGTCGAGCACAGTGCGCCCCAGCAGCCCGGTCGGTTTCACGATCTACTCGTCCGATTGCCCGAAGTGAGTGTTGGACTTGATTTTTCTCATCGCATTCTCCGTCGTCGCTATGTGCACATGAACCGTACGGGCGCTAACCCATTCGAGTATTAGCCCGGGCCGTCGCTGCTTCACGCGCAAGAATAATTCGAATATTTTCTCGAAACAATTGCCTTCGATCACCTTTCTTTTCGTTTCTTGGCTCGTCGATCTAAAACAATTAAATAATAATTTCAAAAAATGTTATTCAACTATTATTATTAATGTTCAAAATTATTGTTCAACAAATTAGTCGTACTATTAAATATGATTGTGTAAAAAGTTAGTATTACTATTAAACATTATTTTTCGAAAAATTAATCTTACTTCTACTGTTTGGAATTACTATTACTATTCAAAATTAATATCATGTCAAAGACGAGTGTTTCGAAAAATTAGTACAACTACTACTATTTCAAATAATTATTACTGTATGAAATTATTATTACTATTATTGCTGCTTCCATTTTCATTGCCATTTGCTGCTATTGATGATATTATTGCTGAATTTCTATTGCTATTTACTATTATTCCTAAAACTATCTAAAATGATTGTTCAACCCAAACAAACCCCCACCCCATTAAATACATTTCAGCTTGTCTAACCGACTATATTACAAATTTTTTTTCCAGGTGCAATCTGCGGCGGCTCTGTTACTCGAGAGCAAAATGTTCTACGTTCCTTTCCTATTGAACTCAGCAATTCAAAGATAGTAAATATAAAACGGGAAATGACTCTAAAAGAGGTATATTAAGAATGAAGCGGACTAAACACAAGACACAAACATGCGGAACCCGCCAGCCTAAGTCTGGTATATACACACCCAAACACACACAGACAGAGAGAGAGAGAGAGAGAGAGAGAGAGACAGACAGGCATATATATATATATATATATACACACGCATCGTTACAGACTCCTTCAAGATGGGAAAAAAGCAGCAGGGGAGAGGGGTACGAAAAGAAAAAAACTATAAGTAAAAAATAGGGCGAACTCGAAAAAAAACGAGAACAAAGGCTTTGTTTTCGTGTATGTATAATAATTTAGAAAACACACACACACACACACACATACACACACATAATATGAAATAATATAATTGCGTGGTCATTGCGTGTACAAAAAGTGCGAGTGAGATCGAACGAGTGTAATTTTACGAGGAAAAAAAATTATATAAGCGCGAAAAAACAACAACAACAGACTAAGTTGATCGCAAAATTATAGGGAAAAAAGGAAATTATACAAGAGTAAACGTATCTATATATATATAGATACGTGTGTATGTATGTACATATGTATAACGAACCGCGTCAAGAGCGCGAGAGAACGGGGAACTGAATATAATGTTTAATTGCAATGTCGCATTGCAAGAACGACGTCGAATGAAAGAAATGAAAGAGAAAAAGTTGCGTAACTTAAAAGTATATAATTTAAACAATGGAGACGAACTGAAATTTTTGTATCGAAACTAAAAGGCTATACATATATTAGAGTGGCACAATTCTGAGCCGTATTTTTTTTTCTTTTTCTCAACATCCAATTATCTTGTTCAAAGAGAAAAAAATTGTCGCGGAAGCTGCGAGCGGTCAAAAAATATTTAGAGGTCGCTCAAGCGTCCCGCAAATTCAAATTTTCATTAAAAAAATCGGTGTTTTTCGTCTACTGCTCACCCATGAATTTGACGCTTTATAATTTTTTAATTAACCTCGCGAAAGCCCTAGCTGGCCAATGAATATTTAGCGGTCGATCAAGGTTTTCGAAATTCAGGTTATCCGCCAAAAAATTAATCTCGCATGCACTATAATTCCTTGTAGCATAAAAACAAAAAAATGCGCGGGAAACAGCTGCCATTTCAGTTTTACGTATAAAACGACCTACAACTTTGTTGCGGACAAGAGCTTTAAAGGAGGACACCACCGTAAAATTTTCGAAAAATTGTTTTTTGGCAACACTGTAAAAAAATTATTTAAACCTCAAAAAATATGATGCATATTCTTCGAGTGCTGAAAAGCGCCTTCGGCGATGCCACGCCGGTAGGCGCAATACCCTCTAGACAAAATACCGTCGAAAAATTTGATCCTGTAGTAAAAACCGTTCCCAGCGAGGATCACGTAACCCACCGACTCAAGAAGCTCCCACAGTTCTGCAAATTCACTCGTGCATTTGTTTCCTTGCGGGTACCGAAAACTTCAAACACGTTTTTCTGAAAACCATGTTTTTGAAATCGGCACGCAGCTGAACTCGAACAATTTACCTACAATCGACATGAAATTTTAACTGTAGCTTCTTAGATTGCGTTTATCAGTCAAGTACGAGGGCTTTTTCGATTAATTGAAAATTGCACAAAAAAATACATCACTTTTTATATGAAAATTATGGTCGAAAAAACCAACTTTTCTTTCAAAATAGTCTCTATTCTCTTTCATTTTTTTTTATTTCCCCTCGTACTTGGCTGCTAAAACTAATATAATTAACGAAAAGATTTCACTCTTAGTTGCAGGGTTATGCTTACGACAGTTCTACTGCGTGTCGCGGAGAGGGTTGGCTGACAACCAGTAGTGATATACCGACTCGTGCGCCGCCATTTTGTATTTTTTTGACAAATACATTTTTTTACATACTTCAATATATACCCAATAAAGCCTAAAAGTTCTTTTGACCATGTATTTTTTCCTTTCTTCGAAAAGAATTCCAAAAAAACGGTCGAAAATGGGCATTTATGGTGGTGTTCTCCCTTAAAGAATTATTTATGAGAACAAAGATTATAATTCTTGGGTTAGAAGTGTGAGGTAAATTTGAAAAATCTGTTTCTAAAGAAAAAAGGTCTAATTGATTTGAAAACTGTACAAAGTGTCAAATTTCTGATTGAGAAGAATAAATAAAAATTGGCGAAGATTGGAAATTTCGAAGCTCTTGAGCGACCACTAAATATTTATTAGCCGGCTAGAGATTTCGCCAGGTTAATTTGAAAATTATAGAGCGTAAAATTCATGGGTGAGAAGTGGATGAGAAAAAAAATCGTCTTTTTAATGAAATATTTGAATTTTCGGGCGGCTTGAGCGACCTCTACATATTTTTTGCCAGCCCACAGCTTCGGCGACAATTTTTTTTTTAGGAAGATAATTGCATGGTGAAAAAACATAAAAACAATAGATCTCAAAATTGTGCGCCCCTGATATATATATATATATGTTACATTTAAAAGCCGTTTTCAGTCTAAACGCGTTTTACCTAGTAAAAACTAGTTCGGACCGATTGCCTTTAATGCAACTAGTTTTTTCTAGTGATAACTAAAATTCGTGTTTAGGATTCCAAACAAACGCAAACTTCGACCTTATTCGAAAACAGTTGTAACTAATTTATTTCTACAGAAGTAGTTTTTGGAACAAAGCCAAACGTGGACTTCATTTGCAAACAGTTTCAACTGATTAATTTCGCTTGAACGAGTTTTTTCTAGCTAAGACGGCTTCTAACTAATATGCAAAATAATTTATCAATAAATCGAAATTTTGACTAGGAAAAACTACACGTAACGAAGGCGTTCAGTGAGAACTAGTTTTAACGAGGGAAAACGCGTTTAATTGGTAACACATACACGACACACACACACACATATTATGTACACTTTCGTAGAAAACGCCAGAGTGGCTGTTAAAAGAAAACCCGGTTGGCATAGTTTGCACTGTTGAAATGCAAAAAAACATTTTACAATGTTCATTGTATATCATTATTTTCTTTATTGTGCAAAGTCATCGCTTTCCGCATAATCACGTTGTAGATCTTTTGTGAAGAAACGAAAAAAATAGATTTTCGTAATCAAAATCTGGTGAAGGAAAAAAATTTGGGCTTCAAGAGAAACAAGAATATTATTATTTCCTATTGCGCTTCAACGATGCGAACTTTTGACCAAACGAATTTCCGAAATTGTAAAAGAACAAGAAATTATCACGACGGCGAGCAGAAAATTCTCACCGTCTTTTGTCTCGTTTTCTCGAATTTCACAATCGCAAAAGTATGAAAGAAGAGCAAAAATGAAAGGGGAAAAATAGACAAATAGGCTCGAAACGCCTCCTCGAGCTGCGTCTCATATTCGTCACAATCGTTTTTTCTACATCATCAAATCTCAGTATCCATCGTCTTATCGTCGTGCGCGATATTATCATTATGATTGTTATTATTTACTGTTAAGAGTACTATTAACTATTTACGGAGACAATGAACTATTTACCAATGTCACGTTTTCGTCGTGAGTCGAAGAGGAGGAGAAAGAGACAAAAATGGACACGTTGACTCAAACACAATGAGGTGTTTCATCACTGATGCTAATACTGCCTGTCACACAATGACGATCGTATTGTCGCAATGTGTCGGCGATCGAAGAATACACACCAACACACACACGCGCGCGCACACCCTTGTGTTCGAAACCAACATATGTGCATTTAAAAACTGGATAGAAGTACTTTTGAACTGTGTTTTTTTTTCTCTTTTTTCGATTTTCATGAGCAACTAACTCGATTGGCGGCTATCGATGAACGAAAAAAAAATGTTTTCGATGTATTTTAAGCTCCAAAGTGCTGATGGCGAGTTGTGATTAGGCAGGTGGAAAAATCTCACCGGAACTTGGGCTCCAATTGGAGTAAATAATCTTGGGGAAAGTGGAACACGGAAAGGAAAAAAGGACGACTCTCCGAGCGACATAAGAACACTTTCTTTATACCGAACTCAACATTTTTATTCGACGAATTTTTGACTCGTTGAACTTGTCGTTTCGGAGGAATTTTTTTACCCGCCAGATCGAAATATACCTTTTTTTAATGTGCTTATGAGTTTGTATTTCAAAGCGATCCTTCAAATTTTTTATTGAAGGTCCAGAATATCAAACCTTTGCGACGAAAATTTCGTTTTTTTTTTTTTTTTTTTTTTTTTTCATTTTATTTTCGAGACGTTTTTGTAGTTCCGAAAAAAATCCTCAAAATTTCTGTAGTGAGTTCAACAGATTATTTTATTTCGTTGAAATTGTAATTTACTCGTATTATATTACCTCATTAGAATAATAATTACGATATATTATCGTAATTATATTTTATCTTCTTTTTTCATTCTTTTTCTTCACTTTTTGATCTCGCGATAATTTTCTATGTTCTCGTAACTTCGACATCACAATTCTTTCACGCGCCTCTTCGCTGCTGTGACAAAATAATGTCGTTACAGTAGTAGGTGAAAAAGAAAAGGAAAAGAACATTCAACGGACAGTGACCGAACAATGCGTTTTTAAATGCGAGCAATTTAGAGCAAAAAAGTGTGAGAGAAAAAACCGTAAAAAAAAAGTGAAAACCAAAATACAAAATACCGAGTGTGTCCTCTCGCGAGTGCGTCTCTTCCACGGTCTTCTCGAACTCAATCCTCCCATCTTTTTCTCACTTCCTTTTCGGCATCTTACTGAACGACGCACATTGCGGCGCGCCCAATTATTAATTTCCCTTCTACACGCGACACGTTCAAAACGTGCGCTTTTTTCACGAGAGACAGAAATATGCTTCAATGTGACAATTTGAAGAAAAAATAATAATAATGACGACAAAAAATTAATTGTATATCTTTATAGAGATTTGTCCTCGACGTTCTAAGACTGGTCGTACCAGCTTAACGCGTGGGCGGTAAAATAACATTTTTCACGAGAGCGCCCACTTCACCCCGACGATGGGCTCAATTCATTAAAATCCTCATTATTACACGAAAGAGAGAGAGAGAGAGTGAGAGAGAGAGAGAGAGAGAGAGAGAGAGAGAGAGAGAGAGAGAGAGAGAGAGAACAAAAACAAAAAGAAAAACCAAGTGAGCAAAAAAAAATGTTTGAATGGCCCATCCGATGCTTGACAAGATTTTTTTTTAATTGCGCTCTTCGTGAGCAGCAGCTTACATTACGGTCATGACGTTCTCGTTACACTTAATCGATCTTCGCGTATTGCTTATTTTTCTATATTTTTCTACATTCTATATTTGCTATATTTACTTGGCCAGGTATGTTAACAAGATTCCCATATTTGCCGTCTCCAAAAAGTAACTAGGGAGTCACTATATACGCATATAAGTGTAAAACTTATATATAAAAATTTATATAATATATAATAAACATATTGTACATAATTCAATACTAATTATGGTGAGTGCCTGCGCGTGCGCGTGTGCTTGCGTGCGAGCGTGTGCGCGCGCACTCGTGTGTGTGTTCATTTCTTTCCAAATTTAAAGTCATTTTTATATTTTTTTTATAAAAATCATTTTACAAAAATTTGAATATTTTATTATTACTGTGTTAAAATATTGGTTATTTTATATATATATATATATATATATATATATATATATATATATATATATATACATAAATGCAAACTCATATTATAATAAATTATACTATATAACTATTATTATTTATATAAGTTTTGTATTATATGAATACATACATAATTTATTAGTAACGTTACTAGTAAGCCACGGGACGACTAGAAAGTTGCTTTTTAAGGATAACGAATTTGGGGATCCTGCTAGCCTATTTTTTTGTTTTAGTGGTCTTTTTTGCAAGGTTGTTCCATTCTTGCATTGAATCGTGATCGAATTGATAAGACGAACAAATCTATCTTTGTCTCCGTCGCGATCCGATGTTACTATGTGTTTTTAAAAAACCGAAACAGGTAAAAAAGCAACATCGGTCTTACTTCGAAAAATGGATCCGCGGTGCGAATAAAATTACGTGTGTATGTTAATGAGACATTGGTAACAACAAAGGAAAAAAACGACAAACAACACTTTGACAATAAAAAGAGCAAAAAATACGAGAAAAAATTAGAGACAAAAAACAAATACAACTTCCGACGATAAATTGCCCGTGCAAGTAATTTGCGACGTTTTCTTTTGTTTCGTTTTGTCGCTCATTTACGTACTTGGAAATTATTGAAAAAAATATAATAAGGAAGAAGGGCGAGAGAGAGCGGCAAAGCATAAAAGCAAAATTATTTGTATACAAAATTTGATTGTACGTGAAAATCTCGCGAACTTTTCACTTCGAGAGTACGCAATCGTGTGTTCATTGAAATTAAATAAAAGTCGGTTTATTCGAGTTAAAAAAAAATGAGTCCCATCGAGTAATTCTTTTTCTCGATGAGGATCAAAGAAGACTCTTTTCATTCGTCAATTGCGGCTCGTCGATTTTGAGGGCGAGCGAAACATTTCTAGTGGAAAAAAGAGAAAAAATGTGTATTTTCCTAGCGCTATATATACGTGTGTCGGTGTGTGTGTGTGTGTGTGTGTGTGTGTGTGTGTGTGTGTGTGTGTGTGTGTGTGTGTGTGCGTGCGTGCGTGCGTGCGGTGTGTGTGCGCGTTTACTGTCCCCGATTCCTCCCCCTTTTTTTGGGAGCTGCGCAAAACGACCTGTTAACTGAGCTTGTGGTCGGGAGCATACGTTCAAAACGAATCAACGCAAATGAATTTAGAGAAATAAAAAAAAAGGAAATGAAAAAATTGAATATGTATATATTCTGAGCCTTGGGCCTAATAGCCTAGGAATAATTGTCCATACTATAAGACTTAACTAACGATTGATACTTTATACATAAAAAACAATTGAAGTAAAAGACGAAAAACAAACAAACAACAATAAACTATGTGTATATTATTCGGAGGTAGCGTGAGTGGGGTAAAGGCTACTGTATTACCAGATATCACTTGGTACGCTCGTGTTCACTCGGACGTTCGATGAGGTGTAAAAATTCGATTCCATATATGTATATATACGTACGTGTACACACACACACACACACACACACACACACACACACACACACACACACACACACACACACACACACACACACACACACACACACACACACACACACACACACACACACACACACACACACACACACACACACACACACACACACACACACGAACGCACGCACACGCCGTTGACACAAAAAAAACGATAACGATAGGTGCAAATCATTTATAACCAAAAACTGCATTTTTTCTCGACATCAACTTATATAACGAAATTCGTACGTTTTTTCAGTGCAGTATAATATACTAGACCAAACGATTGGAAAAAATCACATTACTGTTGTAAAAAGTCATCAGATTTTCGATTCGTCGACGCGTTTTTGCGTGGAATCGATTAAAAATTCAAAAAAGGCAAATAGAACGCCAACTTCGTGTCTAAAGTGTACGCGGTGAGTTTGTCAGGGACATCGAGATTTTTGGAGTTGCTTTTTTATTACTTCGCGTCGAGACGCTGCCGCGTCTCTTAATTCATGAATCATCATCGCGACTCCGTGACTTATTTCCCTCAATTTCAGACGCGCGCGCGTGCACACACACACACACACACACACACACACACACACACACACACACACACACACACACGTTATCCTGTAAATTATTGTAAAAATAATAAGAAAAAAAAAAATCTCTGCGAGGAATTTTTATAACAATATCGCGATAAACGCTTCGAGCACATGTTTGCCAGATTAGGTAGTTTTTACGTAATGTATATATATATATATATATATATATATATATATATATATATATATATATATATATATATATATATATATTACACTTAGGTTTTTGTTATTTCGCCTGATTATCGCTGTATAAAAACGTACGAGGGTCGTTGGCAGGTTGCGGAAATGATAAATTTAAAAGAATTACAAACAACGTACCGCGTTGGGTTGTCTCATATAAAAATGTAAATATATATATACACACATATTAATATAAATATGATATAAATATGTACAAAGATGTCTGAGGAGTACAGCAGCCTTTCATGGAAAGGCTAAAAGTGTTGGATCAGCAAGACTTAGGGCATTATACTACCGAGAGTATTATCGTGCCCAACCTTTAATATTTAAGTGCGAGTGAGAGAGTCCTATACGAGCAGAAAAAATATACATATTACATATATATACATATGTATGTATGTATATATAACAATGAACGGCTCTGGTTTGTGGGTTCAACTTTGTAAATATTTTTTACGGATATTATAAATAGGGACAAACGACAAAAAATTAAATTATAACGAAACTTTTTGCCTCGTGTGTTTTCGAAAGTACCTAGACTTTTTTAAAAATATTTTCGTATGTTTATATATGTATATATGTACTACTCCAAAAAATTTAAGGAACAGAAAATGTCTCACATTTTTAAATGTTTTTTGAAGCGCTGTATCTATGTGAAAAATGTTTGTATCGAGATGAAAAAAAAGCATTTTGAAGCTTCAAGTTTCTAGTTTTGAGATCTTTGGGCAAAAAATGTTTGTGAGCTACGGTTATCGTGCAATCATAAGAAATAGCGGGAGAAAAATGTTTTCCAAATTTTTTTGTTTCTTCTCAAGGGTCCACGGGCTCGGGATATTTTTTCAGTCAAATCAATGTATAGGTCAGTTAGGTGGTTTATTCAGCTTCAATGTGGTTTTTTTGGTCACTCTACGTCAATTATTTGCCGAGATATCCGACTTTAAATTAAAAAGATCCTTTTGTCTTTGATCATCCATATCTCAGCAACCAATGATCGCACAGGGAATTGAAGGGCAGCTTTGAGAACTTTAATAAACTTCCTACAAGAACCTTTCGTTGATTTTCGAGAAAAAAAATGGTTTTACCCTTAATATTGATTAGGAAAAAGTACAAATAATGACTTTTTATGGTTTCCAGTCAATCTACCACTACGATAAAAATAACGTATCGGAAAGACTAATGTTGCCAAGTTTTTTTTCAGCTTAATGTACCCCCAATAGCCCTATAAATGTTCAAATTGATCCATCGAACCGTTTTTCGAGACCGATTGATCAGTTTTACAAAACAGTTAAAGGAACACGTAGATTGTTCCTAAACATCGTGTAATCATCATCAAAATGAGAAGACCTAATTTCTTCGACTTTTCTCACAAATTTACACTCGACGTTTGTTAAATTTGAAAAAAAAATCGAAAAATTTCATGAAAAAAATATAATTTATCTTAATTTGTAAAAAATTTCAGGCAACAATACGGACGCATTTTTGACACGATCCGGCCATTGGGCACCTTATTTTCACTCATCTTTAATTGCATTAATTAATAGTTGATACCCCCCAAGCTATATTCTCTAGTCGATTTGAGAACATTTATTCGATTCATTCTCGATATTTTCTGCGAAGGTTATCAGGTTTACAAAAAACAGTTTTCTTTTTCAAACTAGGCATGATCAAAGTTCGAAAAAAAAACGTTAAAGTGTACAAACACTGTTAATCAATCCTTTTTACCAAAACTTAAAAAAATGTACCAAACCAAAAAAATTCGTTTTGAAAAAAAAACTGTTAATTGGTTTTTTGCTTCCAAACAAAAGAGCAGTTTTGAAGAAAAAAAAACTGTTTTCTTGTAACCCTTGTAAAACTGTAAAACAGTTTCGTAAAACTGTTTTTTGTAACCGTCGCAGAAAATATCGGAAATTACTCGCATATAAGTTCTCAGATCTACTAGTGAATACAGCTTGGGGATATCGATTTTTGATTAATGCAATTAATGTGATTATGCAATAAAATGATGGTGCGCCACGGCCAAATCTTGTCAAAAATGAGTCAGTATTGTTTCGTGAAATGTTTTACAAATAAAACAAAAAACAAAAAAATGTAATTTTTCGTTTTTTTTTCTTCAAATTAACAAGCAACCAGTGCAAAGTTGTGAAAAAAAGTCGAAGAACATTGGGCTTTTCATTTTGAGGATAATTACACGATGTTTAGAAACAATGCACTTGTTTTTTTAACCTTTGATCAATCGGTAGGGAAAAACGGTTTGATGGATCAATTTGAAAATTTACAGGGCTATTGGGGGTACATGAAGCTGAAAAAAATCCTAGCAATGTTAGTTTTTTCATCAATATTTGTAAAGTAGATTTACTGAATAACCATAAAAAGTTATTTTTTGTACTTTTTTCAAATTAATGTTAAGGATGACAAAAAATTTCTCGAAAATCAACGAAAGGTTATTGCAGAAAAATTATTCAACTTCTCAAAGCTGCCCTTTAGTTCCCTGCGCGATCATTGGTTGCTGAGATATGGATGATCAAAGACAAAGGATCTTCTTCCATTCAAGTTCGAATATCTCAGCAAAAAATTGACGTAGAGAAACCAAAAAAACCAAATTGAAGCTAAATGAACACGCTAACTGACCTATACATGGATTTAACTGAAAAAAAAAACTTCCGAAGCCCGTGGACACTTGAAAACAAACCAACAAATTTTGAATTTTTTTTTATCCCGCTATTTCTTATGATTGCACGATAACCATAGCTCACAAAATTTGTTTACCGAAAGATCTTGAAACTAGAAAGTTGAAGCTTTAAAATGGCTTTTTTTCATCTCGATATGACCATTTTTCACATAGATACTGCGCTTCAAAAAACACTTAATAAATTGAAGATATTTTCTGTTCTTTTAATTTTTGGCGTAGTGTATATATATATGGGTCATTCCATGTCAAATCGACAAATTTTTTACCTGACCCCCTTTGATTTCGCTGAAAATTTTCTATCTTTTTCTACCCCCCGAAAGTTATTTTTCAGAATTTTTTCAAATTTTTTTTCCCGACTCAAAAAAAGTTATGAATTTTTTAAAAAAACCGCTCTTTTATTTTTAAATTGCCAGAACTTTTTCAAAAATTGACCGTTTGGGAACTTTTTTTTTTCAAAATTTTTGTTTTTAAATGTAGTTTTCGAAAAAAAATATGAAAAAATTTTCAGAATCCCAGATATATGAAATATTTTAGTTTTTTTGAAAAAACCGTAATTTTCTCAAAGTCCGACCGTTTTTTTTTTTTTTATTTTGCTCTAAAAATACTTCAACTAATTCTGCAATGATCCCCGTTAATCAAAAGATGTGACCACAATCGCTTCTAATTTTTTTTCTTGATTATAAAAAAATTTTTGTTGAATTTTTGCTGATTTTATATAACTTTGTTATGAAATTTTTTTTATTTCCTCGTGAAACCTCAAAAGTTAAAAAATAAAATTTTATTGGAGAATTTCAAGTGATTATCGTCCAAGAAATTGTTATTTAAAAAAAAAAAAATTTTTTTCTCTCATTGACGTTATTTTTTTACTCTTATGGACGTTTTTTTTTGGTACTGAAATATGACAACTTAACGTCATTTTGGTACTGAAACATGACAAAATAACGTCAATGAGAGAAAAAAATTATTTTTTTTTTTAAATAACAATTTCTTGGACGATAATCACTTGAAATTCTCCAATAAAATTTTATTTTTCAACTTTTGAGGTTTCACGAGGAAATAAAAAAAATTTCATAACAAAGTTATATAAAATCAGCAAAAATTCAACAAAATTTTTTTTATAATCAAGAAAAAAAATTAGATGCGATTGTCGTCACATCTTTTGATTAACGGGGATCATTGCAGAATTAGTTGAAGTATTTTTAGAGCAAAATAAAAAAAAAAAAAAACGGTCGGACTTTGAGAAAATTACGGTTTTTTCAAAAAAACTAAAATATTTCATATATCTGGGATTCTGAAAATTTTTTCATATTTTTTTTCGAAAACTACATTTAAAGACAAAAATTTTGAAAAAAAAAATTTCCCAAACGGTCAATTTTTGAAAAAGTTCTGGCAATTTAAAAATAAAAGAGCGGTTTTTTTCAAAAATTCATAACTTTTTTTGAGTCGGGAAAAAAAATTTGAAAAAATTCTGAAAAATAACTTTCGGGGGGTAGAAAAAGATAGAAAATTTTCAGCGAAATCAAAGGGGGTCAGGTAAAAAATTTGTCGATTTGACATGGAATGACCCATATACACATACATATATACATATGCACATATAATATACGGCAAATTTGAATTACGCAAAAAGTCAATTCTAGACAGTTGAGGCACGTAGACGGAATTAATACGATGCATCAATATTACCGCGAAAATTCGGTTTGTTTTTTTTTCCTTTGCCAACTGAATTATTTCTTTCGCTTTCCGATGCAAAATTCGTACACCTTTTCCAAACTTGCTTTTCTTCTTATTATGAAAAAAAATTGCAACTAAGACGGTAAGAAATAAAAATAAATGCAAACGTCCCTAAATCGCGTCTACGGAATTGGAAGATACGAGAATCCACACGTGAGATTTTTTCTATACAAATGTTAACCCAGAAACGACAGGTTCGAATATAAATAAATGTGCCCGGTCGCGGCATTATAATTTTTGCATTGAGTGAGTCAAAGTTACCAATTTATACCTACGGTTAGAAAATTCATATCTATACAGGGTGTCCTGTCATGCGAAAATCCAAAAGCAGATGATTTTTTTTTAATAACATAAAGCCCAAAATTTTGATAACCGTGGGACTTTTACTAAACTGAAATTCGAGCACATAGTAGGACATGATCGACAGTTGCAGGATTATCCATTCCTAACAGGACACCCTGTATATATACACACCCACGTGCATCCATACACATACGCATACCCACACATGTATGTAAAAAAAATTATCCGTATGTATATATATATACTTTTATCATCGTTTACCTTCGACTATTCCTTTTATAACTGAGATTCGGCAGCCCCGCAAGAATCCTTCGCTCCGCCGGGAAACGGAATGCAGACAAACAACGATGGTGATGAGGAAACGAGAAAAAAGGGAAAAAACGAACAAACCTAACGCATTTGTTTTTACACAACTTTCATACCGAAACGAAGGATAACCCCCCCCCCCCCCCTCCCTCTTTCCTGTCTTTCGAATTATATTCTCTCGAAACAGTTGAGAAGAAAGTGAATTTCTTTTTTAACGAAAGATCGAACGAATCAATATGCATTTTTTTACACAGCATTTTTTCTTATTTTATTTTTTCCATTTGAACGATGAGAAAAAAAACGCAAGACAAATGCGGAATATGTAAAGTTGGACGAGACATTTCGGTATTGGCCACTTGCGTGAAAAACAAAAACAGTATTAACTGCATAATACGAGAGCTTGCGGGAGATACATATAGAGCGAGAGAGAGAGAGGGGGAGAGACTGGAAACATAAAACGTATATGTGTGTGTGTGTGTGTGTGTGTGTGTGTGTGTGTGTGTGTGTGTGTGTGTGTGTGTGTGTGTGTGTGTGTGTGTGTGCGTGCGTGCGTGCGTGCGTGCGTGCGTGCGTGCGTGCGTGCGTGCGTGCGTGCGTGCGTGCGTGCGTGCGTGCGTGCGTGCGTGCGTGCGTGCGTGTGTGTCTGTGTGTGTGTGTGTGTGTGTGTGTGTGTGTGTGTAATATATTTTGAAATATATAAATATATTATATATAAAATATATAATATTTTATTAAATAAAAAAAAATAAAACAAAATTCGTACCTGTATATATATGCGTGTTTGTATATATAGTGCATGCGTGTGTGCGTATTTTCGAAACGTATTTTATATTTTCCTCTATTTTATAAATTAAAAAGCAGAATCCGAGAGCGATCATTTTTTTTCTTCTCCCTTCGATCAAGAATTTGGGGCAACTTGCAATTTTTTTTCGCCCTCGTCCTATACTCTCGATGTGTTTTTCGTGGGACGGAACACGTGTACATAGACTGTAAAATAATACCGATGATGTTCCGCAGGTAACACAACACCGCGGATTTAAATTTGTGCGTCCACATGCGATGTGTACACTAGAAAAAACTGCGTGCACAATTATTGTTGTAGGGAGAAAAATGTTTTCTTTTTTTTCCTTTTTTCGTCCTCAAAATCATATATTTCCAGAACAATCGATGCACACCGTTAGCCACGTACGCGCGCGTGTCCGCCGTTGCCCGGCAGAGCCACCCGGATTCTTTTCTCGGTGGTTACTCGAGCCCCCTGTATTTTTATGAATAAATAAGATATTTTAAAAAAGTAAAAAAAAAATGGTCAAAAAATACGAGAAAAAGAAAGAAGGAAAGAAGTATAAGATGAAAAAAAATCTTGAAGTCTGTTTGGAGATGCCTTTCATAGGGATTATAAATGTAGATAATATATTATACATAATGAACATAAATACACTATATTATTATATATTATTATATATAATAGGCAAGCAAATAGAATTGTGTGTGTGTGTGTGTGTGTGTGTGTGTGTGTGTGTGTGCGTGCGTGCGTGCGTGTGTGCGTGTGTGCGCGCGCGCGCGTGCGCGTGCGTGCGTGCGTGCGTGTGTGTGCGTGCGTGCGTGCGTGTGTGTGTGCGTGCGTGTGTGTGTGCGTGTGTGTGTGTGTGTGTGTGTGTGCGTGTGTGCGCGCGCGCGCGCGCGCGCGTGTGCGTATGTGTGTGGCTGAAAAATAATATTATTACGAATTAATAAACTGATTAACAATTAATAAAAACCTGTCTACATGCTTTGATACTTTATTTCATTTCGATTGACAACCAGCCTTACACTTCGAGCTTAAGGAGGATCGTGCGAGTCACCAATAAGTGTGAAGGAATATAAATATTTGTTTGCCTTGGATACGTTCGATAAAAATGTTAATTCTTGTATTCATTATAATTCGATAAATATAAATGTTAACCCTAGGAGTACACTTTTGGGTCTCACAGACCCGACCGAATTCTTAAGGATCTGACACCGCGGCCTCATTGATACTACAGATACGGCTGTGTCACGTAAATTCACTTTGGTTCCTCCCCTACCATTTGCCGCTGGGCAGACCCTCAGTTGCAGTTTAGCTTCTGTATTTTGAGGGTTGACAAATAAGCACGGGTCTCCCAGACCCATACGAATCGGTCGAAATTACAAAGAAAGTACAGCTTTTTTTCACTAATTCGATTTTATATAAGTCATAATGAATAAATATACACGACTTTATTATAGTCTTTCAAGAGCAGCCATTTTCAAAAATGTATAAGTGAGATTTGACATGAATGAATTACAGAATGCGTATACTCGGTGCCAGGTGGATGTGAAGTTACAGAATAAATGAAAATAAATAAATAAATAAGTAAATAAATAGGTGTATAGATAAGTAACGAAAACTTGTCTTTGTTGATTTTATTATTAGTAGCCGCCATGCTTATTCGCAGTCAAACGCGAATTGTGAATGAAATACAAAAGCAGCTCCGAATTTCTCGCGAAAAGAAGGTCCTCGACGATGAAACCGACCAGAAGACTGAACAAGACGAAGAAGATGCCGAGGAACACAACTCGGATGCTGCTTCCCCCGACTCCGATTTTGACGGCAAGACTCATCCCAAAAACTTATAAATATATGTTGTTTCTGCTTTTATTGAATAAAATCTTGTTACATAAATACTTTTACGCAGTGTATTCAAAAATTCATTCGAAAATATTCGTCGATTAGTTCCCTCGAAAATATTGATCGATTAGTTCCTGAGTTAAAAATTTTGAAGAAAAAAAATGCAAAACTCGCGTTTCTTTTCTTCCGTAAAACTTTTTCATCTGCTCAAACAGCTTTCTTAGACAAAACATGGGCCGCGGACATCGAATTTATCTTCACGGGCGCTTTCCTAAAAGTCTGCTATTTCATTTAAAAAAAACCTCTGAACAGATTTAATTTCAAGGAAACTAGAACATTCAAAAGTTGTCCGGCTTACACAAACCGAGTGTGTATAACGAAGTAGCAAAAACTATGAGTGTACTCCCAGGGTTAAGATAAATTTTTGTCTCTACAGCAATGCAGAATAGGGTATGTATGAGAAAAAAATAGGTGTAGGTATGAGAAAAAATAAGTAGCTTTCTAGGGATGTGCACGAACTTGGGATTTTGAAAATGCGTTTTTTTATTGCATAGTTTTATTGCCCAGGGTTTTAACTTTAATTTGTGACAGTGATTTGGTAAAAATTAGGCAAATTGTGCGAGTTATGACAACTTTTGTGAAAGAACAGAGCACGGCTTATAACATTTTCCATTGTAAATGACGGAATATTAAAAAAGTATCCACTTGTACAAAAGGTTGATTATTATACTAAGAGTACATTTGATTTATTTTTCATTACAGATGAGAGCAGAGTTGCCAGAGGCACCAACACCAAGATTGTCCATGCACCAAACACGCTCTTTTCTTTAATCAACAATAGCTCCGCCGTTTAACAACATTTTACAATAAATACAAAAATTCAAACTTAGTAAGACCATGCACGAATTGTATGTGTGAAATCGCAACTTCGTCATCTCAATACTCTCCATGAGAAAAAATATTGAAAAACGAAGAATTTTTTGCGCCCTAAGCCGAGACCAGTTAATGTTAATCGCTGAACCGCTCCTAGAGAATACTGGGAAACAGACGGAATAGGTTTTTCTCAGCAGATCGCGAACCGTCGTCGGATAGCGTTTAAAAATACCCGCGCATTTATTTTCGGGTTAGCCAATCGTGAGCGAGCGTTGCGATCAATCGGAACGCCGAGCAAGTCTTTCCCGACCGCCTCTTTCGTAGCTTCATTCCCCAGTGGCAATCCAGAGTGAGAGCGAGAAAGAGAGAGAGAGAGAGAGAGAGAGAGAGAGAGAGAGAGAGAGAGAGAGAGAGAGAGAGAGAGAGAGTCACAAACCGAAAGCAGACGAGATCGAACGGCCCAAGTTTGACGTACCGTTCCACCGAGATTAATAATCAAAGAAAATCATGTCGACCAAGTACAAGATCGTCATGGTTCGCCACGGCGAGAGCGAGTGGAACCAGTTGAATCTTTTTTGCGGTTGGTACGACGCCGGTTTGTCGGAAAAGGGTAAGTTTTCGCGATCCTTGGCCGCTCGCCCTCGGTCGCACTCGTAGTTTCCAAGGGCAAAAGGTCACACGATTCACCAAAGGGAACTCGCTTCAATTTATTTACCGATACGTATATTATTGGAATTCAAGGCTTTGACGACGGAATTTCGGGAATACGAGGAGAGTTCGGTCAAATATTGTTGAAATAAATATTCGTGAAATTATTTCACTTTTCATATACTTGAATTTGACAATTGAATCGCGCTTACCATTGCAATTCGTTTGAGTTATACTTTACTTATGGTTGTGAACTTAATCAGTCAATTATTCTGTCGTTGATGGCGAAATTCAAACGCAAACAAATTTACCGTCGAGATTACGCAACCCATCTCGTTGGTAGGCGGGCATTTTCAAACCCAAACAATCAACCAATCTCGTTGAACGAGAATTTCAAAGTAAAAAAAAACCAGCAGTCCACGACCGGAGCCCTCTTTTCCATAACGAATTCCAACGCCAAATAGACTCCCGCCCAATTACCTTCAATTACGCAATCCATCTCGATGGCAATTTCTGAACCCAAAAAAACCAACGCTCGGCCTCTCTTTTCCATAGGAAATATCAAAGTAATCGATTGTTTTTTTTCTACAAAATCGTCTGTACGATGCGCGTTATACAAGTGTTTGTTCCATCTTTCTTCTCTTTTAATGCCTCAGGAAAGAGCGAAGCTCTGGCTGCGGGTAAAGCCCTCAAGGCGGCCGGTTATACGTTCGACGTGGCACACACGTCGGCGCTGACTCGTGCCCAGGTAACCCTGGGCGCTATTCTGAAGGAGATCGGCCAGGAGGACATAGAGATTCGGAAGACTTGGCGTCTGAACGAGCGTCACTATGGTGGCCTGACCGGCATGAACAAGGCCGACACAGCGGCCAAGTACGGCGAGGAGCAGGTACAAATTTGGAGAAGATCATTTGATACACCTCCCCCGCCGATGGAACCTGGCCACAAGTATTACGATGCCATAGTCAAGGATCCGCGATACGCCGAGGGACCCAAGCCGGACGAGTTTCCCATGTTCGAATCGCTTAAGCTGACCATCGAAAGGACCCTGCCCTACTGGAACGACGTCATCATTCCACAAATGAAAGAGGGCAAAAAAATCATCATTGCTGCACACGGCAACAGCCTCCGGGGGATCGTCAAGCATCTCGATCGTAAGTAACAAGAGGGTTTTTTGTGGAATGCCGCTGTCGATTTGAGTGTCGTGGAAATAAAACTTTTCTTTTTTAGAATTCGCCATGTTTTGGAAATGAACCTTTTTTTTCTTCCGAAGCATGGCATGCCGAGACAATACACTATTATTTATGTATAGTACTTTATTTGCATATGCAAGGTAATTCGTATCATATTCATTATTGATAAATACAAAGAACTTGCCTGGTAAAATATTGAATAGAGTACTTTATTTATTAAATGTAAATTCAACTTTCTTTGCAAAATACTTGTTTTGTTTGTAATAGTATTATTAGCAAAATGCAACCGTTACTATTTACAAACAATGTGATTCGCAAAATACTCGACTCGTCGTTTGTGAAGAAAATTTTATTTGTCAAGTTCTTGATTTATTAACCGACGCTGGTGGTAGGGGTTTCCTACAGTTTCCCCGTACCCTCGGCAAGTTTGGTATAGCGTAGCTTAAGACAGCTGTGGACGCGACGGAATGTTACAATTGATTAGCCAAGTGTGGGTAAGGAGTGATAGGGAAGGGGTCAATTCAGAACGGGTAATACGTAAAAGGGGCCGTCCATATATTACGTCAACGATCGTTACCATCGTCCAACGACCGGACCGCCGCACCAGCCCCCATTATTTTTAAATAACGTAATTTATGGACGGACCCAAAGCCCACATAGGTATGCGCTGGAACTCAAAAAAACTTATTTAAAAGAAAACCACTTGATTTATTATTTGTTATTTATAATAATATTTTTCGCAAAATTGATCATTTATGAACAAGAAATGTTCTCTGCAAAATGCATTATTCATCATTTATATAGAACATTTTCTCTCGCAAATGTCGTATTTTTCAATTTTGGGGATAAAAAACATTCCCATTGATTTGTTTTCAATGAAAACACTTGTCCATCATTATCGTCGAATGGAATAAACGCAATCTCTCCTTCTTCCAGAAATGAGCAACGATGCAATCATGGGTCTCAATCTGCCCACGGGAATCCCATTCGTCTATGAGTTAGACGAGAACTTGAAGCCCGTTGTCTCGATGAAGTTCTTGGGCGACGAGGAAACGGTGAAGGCAGCCATCGCCGCGGTCGCCGCTCAAGGAAAAGCCAAGTAAAGCGTGCTATCGACGTGGCACGAGCAAGGAACAAGAAAACGCCATTTATTGAACGTGGTATCCGAGAGAAAAGTTCACACGCGATGGTTTCTCGATGTGTAATGCAATGGTCTGTATTGTTGAAATTTGCATCGTTGGAATCCCACAAAATTTTCCTTTTTTCCTCCATTTTTATTGTTATGTAAAAGCATTCTCAATAGATTTAGCTTGTAGGTATCTAATCAGAATGTTTAAGAAAACCTATGCCGTAGTAGGTTTGTCGTTCTGCCAAAGAAAATTGGCAATTGGGAAAAAATGATTTTTGGTGCGTTCCAACGATCCATCAAAGAGATCCTCAATGGACAGAAACGTCTATTGAGGAAAAAATGCCTTCTTAGTGGTGTAAAGCGCCCACGAGGAGCTATAAAAGCGTTGATCATGTGTGAGTCGTTGCAGCGGTAAAAAAAGCCCGTGTATTTATTAAAATCTGTACAAAACACACAAGAAAATAAAGATGAAATCGTTGCGTGCTGATCGTTGCAAATAGTCGAGGGTTTTTCGATTTTTTTCCTCGAAAACTGCAGCCGCACCGCCGTATGGCTCTTACTTTTCACAGTCGACGCGCGATCACCGGAGGCAGGACCGCGGCATCTGTCGGGTATTCGCTGTTACCAAGCTATAGAGTACACACACGAGTTCAAACTCTATAGGGAAGCGGCCGCCAAAATGTTATTAAAAGTTCAGGTGCAAAGTTTCACCACCACGTTTTTGCTCTGATAAAGAGGAACCGAGGGATATGCTATATCGCCAGGCCACAGATTGAGAGTGACCGCGACGCAAGAACTAATCCCAAGAGAGTAGAAATGTAAAAGAAGTGACCGAAGGACTAATTCGTGTAGAAAAGCAATCCTGAAAATTGCCGAAATTCTGTAATACCGAAAACAAGCACGAGAATCGTAAGTATTTGAAGAACAAAAATAATCATTCACACGCAGATGTGAACCATTAGCCTTGAGATTGGTACGTTTTTTAATTATCATTTATTTGGATTATACACATGCCGATAATGAGAGATACGAAAAAAATATGAAAAGTTTACATTATGCATAGATGCTTTAAAGTTTTGCCAAAAACATTAATGTTGTTAGCCGTCGGGGGTGAAGTACTTACCGACGGTAATCAACTGTTAGCTGTCAAGTAATCCACATATCAAACGTACTATTCTGATGATTTAAAAAAAAACCTATTCTTATCAGAAATCTTTGCATTACTTTGCACAATTATTTTCTATAATATTTTCCAGCTCAATTAACGCGAGACGAATTAGCAATGTCGTCGACTGTCGAAGGCAGCAGTCCACGTCGGCGTGCTTTCGGCATTGCCATGTCGACCTAGTGTAAGCGAGCCCTTAGAGACATACGCGGCGCCCCGTGCATGCCGAGGAACTGTCGAGAATGAATGAATCGCGGTCCGAATGAAACAAATCTTCGGTGAAAAGGAAAGTGTGCACCGAAGCTGCCTATGATCCGAAGGATAAAAATAATTGTCCGATATTCAAAAATATTCTCTCATGTTTAAAAAAACGCGAGCACTGAATTTTGTATGTTCCTAGAAATCTCTAGAAACTCATTAGTTCGGAACATAGATCTTAAATTAATATTAAGCAAGTATTACTAATTAAGAGTATAACAACAAATAATGTTACTCCTCCTGACCAAGTGGTTCGAGGGTCCCGGGCATAATTACCGAATGTGGACAAGGTAGGTAGCATTTGTGCTGTTAACGACGTTGCCATGTTTGCACAGGCCAATATTTTCCGTACGAATTAACGATTGGAAAGATTAATAATTTTATATCGGTGCTGTGAATAATTATTTTCACAGTGCCAAGGGTTAATACGATAATTCGTCCGAAACAAATGTAAATAATGATCGGAAAGTTTACACAATAAGCGTAATGTCATTGGCACATGAAATATGTAGTTTTCGAAAAAAATTTATCGCATCAACTGTACGGTGGATCGTGCCCACACTGCACAGAAATATCAGCAAAAGTGTTATGTATTTGCAGGAAAAATAAAAAGAACGTCGCCTCGGTGTTGAGGCTTTTTGACCTCTACTCCGTCAGAACCTTGAGCAACGAACCCAATTGCAATGCATTTTACTTTAGCGCCGAAGAAGAGTTATCCAAAAGTTATCGAAAGGAGAAGCGCCGAAGAAACGTGATAAATTTGATTAAAACAACCGATTTTGCGAAATACTTGGCGGCAATTCCGAATAAACTTCAGGCCTATATGGTGGATAATATTTCGCTGTTTCGTTCTTATTTACCCTGGAGAAACAAATTCTGAATAACTCGATGAATTATTTGGCCATTTTTCCGAATGCGAATAGGCGGGATAAGCGCAATTGGTGTAGTCGCGCGTTCGATATTTCGAATCGCGGTCATTTGACCACGTAGTCCGGAAGTTGCGTATTTTTCACGATATCTCCACATCATTGCCGGAGCATATTCGGCCGAGAGGTTTCGATTGCGAGAGCGAAAGACCGTTCCTGGTGTAATATCAGCTTGAGTCGGTGTTGGTAATAAGAGAAACAGTAGCGGGGACTCGTACCGACGAAAACGCGCTTTCTATGTAGGTGTAAACCTCGCGGCGCAGCGAGGTTGCCCCAGCGAGTTTTCGAGTTTCGAGGCTTTTTTCTCGAGTCGCGTGTCAGTCGCGGAGTGCGTGCGTGCCCTTTCTTTCCCTCTCTCTCTCTCTCTCTCTCTCTCTCTCTCTCTCTCTCTCTCTCACCTCCGAGCCTCCCTCACTCCCGCCGTTTCTCTGTCTTTCGCGTATCGTTACGTATGTGTGTTGAGAGTGTGCATGGGTCATTTTTTATTTCGGTTTTTTTTTTAATAACGCACGATGGTGATCCAGCAAGAAGTTTTAACGAAAGCCGAGGATATTGCCGATCAGGTAAAATTCAACTGCTCTATGTATCCAATTGATAAAAAGCCTCAAAATATACGTTGTCCGTATGTGGATTTAAACGGAGAGAAAGTCGAAAGCTCATTTTTTCCCATGAGGTACAGGTGTTCTCCTGTCAACGTCACCATAACCGGATCATTGCTCCACAGCGTGTTCACATATTTTATCTAAAATTCCGGCCTCGGCATTTTTATCGGCTTTATTTCGCATCCGCGAACCGAACCATTATTCGCGAACTTTTCTCCTCAAAAGTTTCAGCTAAATAACGCGTATTTCAGGTTAGGAATAGACACTTCACATATACATGGCATACCCGTTTACAAGCCTTGACCTTTTTTCAGAGCATACGTAAACGAATTCACGAGTCAATGCGTCCGCCTTTCCTCTGTCTCTCTCTCTCTCTCTCTCTCTCTCTCTCTCTCTCTCTCTCACTCGTTTTCGCATTTATGAAAAATCAAGTTTTTGTTTCTGTTGTAAAAGAGCGTTCAAACTTTCTCTTTCTTCAAAGGGAACACTGCTTTTCTTTGTATCGGACGGGAAAACACGGAATCCGTCGTCTTTTTTTCTAACCATTGTTGGAAGCGAAATTTCTTCTTTTTTCTTTGTTCAAGTTTGCGATCAGTTTGATATTTGTAGAAAAAAAACCATTCGCAAATACGCGCTTGTAGATTCGGTAGCGCATCAAAAGTATCTACTCTCAGTTAAAGAGAAATCAATAATCGGCTTGTACAATTTCAGGTGATCAGAAATGGTAAACACGTATTACCGACGTTGGCGCGTCTCTGCCTGATAGCGACTTTCCTGGAGGATGGATTGAGAATGTGGACTCAATGGAACGAGCAGAGAGACTACATGGACATGTCTTGGGGATGCGGCAAATTCCTCGCCGTTGCCTTTGTCTTTGTCAACTTGGTGTGTCAATTGGGAGGCTGCGTCATGGTCATAGCAAGATGGCGCGTCAGTGTAGCCTGCGGCGCTCTCTTCTTCATCGTCGTTCTACAAACATTCGCATACAGCATACTGTGGGACATGCAGTTCTTCTTTAGAAATTTGGCTCTGATAGGAGCGCTTCTTCTGGTACTCGCGGAATCCCGAGTAGAGGGAAAATCTCTCTTCGCGGGAGTTCCCACACTGGGCGACAACAAGCCCAAGAACTATCTCCAACTGGCGGGAAGAGTTCTCCTCGCGTTTATGTTCGTCACTCTTATACGCTTCGAAATTTCATTCATGCAGATCATTCAGGATATTTTGGGCAGTATTCTCATGGTCTTGGTCACGGTAGGCTACAAGACCAAACTCAGCGCGCTCCTCCTCGTCGTACTTCTATCCGCGCTAAACTTTTATCACAACGCATGGTGGGCCATTCCCAATCACAAGCCGCTCAGAGACTTTCTTAAATACGACTTTTTCCAGGTCAGTTACTCCCCGCCGCTCAGCTCGTATCTCTTCTCCACCCTCGATTTTAACGTCTATGTACGAATTTTTTCAGACTCTATCGGTTATCGGTGGCCTGTTGATGATCGTTTCCCTCGGACCTGGGGGCGTCTCCATGGACGAGCACAAAAAGAAGTGGTAAAGAAGCACGATCGGAATAGCGGCGTCGTCGTCGTCATTCTCGAGCATGGGAAACGGACGCGAGGGGTTCAATTTCGATTTTCTATTGAATAAACAAAAAAGACAAAAAAAAAAATAACACGCAACGAGAAATGTGAGATTCGATCGGCCAAACTGCTGCGATACGGTAAACTGAGAAAAAATCGAAAAAATACGAGAATGAACAGCCACAATGAGAATGACCATTATATTACGAAAAAAAGAACGAAAGAAGCGAAGAAAAGCGGAAAACAAATAAAATATCGCAGCGTCGGGAGAACGATTTGTATCAGCATCGTTAATAACCCTAAATTTTATACACAAGAGTAGCATACCGTATTTACAACGTACACGCAAAAGCATAAAAATGTAGCGAGAAAGGTTCTTGCTGAAAAATAATGACGCGAGAGACTCGCCGATGCGTTGAATCGGAGAAACGCGGAAAAGAGAATGATAGGAAAAAAAATCGTATAGCAAACCGAGAGAAGGCTAATTAGTTGCATTGTACATACATAGCGGTACATTTAGCATTCTCGAAGAAGATATACATATATTTTTGATGGTGTTTGTTTTATTAATTTACGTCTGGAAATCCGATATTCCGTTTCACACAATTCTTCCGTGATAATGTAAGAAAATAGTTTGGTGTACGTGCGTGTGTCTCTGCCACGGCTCGCGAGTGACCTCATATATAACCCCGTATTGTAATATTGTACGTGAAAAAAACGGTTCGGCTCGCGTTGGATATGCGGTTTACTATTATCAATGTTGGTGTAAATAAATAAAAAAAAATAAAAAACATTTATTTCTCATACGAGGCTATTGATTGGTCAGGTTTCGCAAGAAACTGTCGCGTTTAAATAACCGTACTCCTATTTTGTTGAGAACGAGGATAGCACGCGATCGTAGGCGAGTCGAATTTCAAGTGATTCCCCCTCGCAGCGCGACCATCAGATACCAACTACCAACTGTAAAACAAAAAAAAACCTTTACGGCAAACAGCTGTTGTTCCATGACAGCTCTCCGTCCTCTCGTCCGCGAAAGGATTAAAGAAAATTCCTCCCGCGACGATGACAACGACTGACTTATCGGGCTGTGCGAATCAAGTACGCGATAACAAGCTCATCGGTGCTCCAATTTGCCATGTGGTAAGAGAGGGTGAAAATCATTGTAAGCATGTTCCGCAAGCTAACCATACCAGGGGCGAACGTTCCCCGACATTTTCAGCCCTCGTACGAATTACAGTGCCGATGCGAAAATTGATTGCCTTGGTCTTGGTCAAATTGTCTCAAGAATCCAATGACCGCTGATGCAAGTTTCGAAGGATCGTACGATCAGAGTCGTTCCGCGATCGACGGGACAAACGAGAGACGCGAATAATATCTCAATCCTATGGTATGTCATTTTTTTTAGATATAAAGGACGTTCCACCGCCAGTTGCCAGAGATAATTGCCAACGAGTACGGATCCAGAGTCGAGCCATGCTTTCCGCATTCAAAAGACTAGCCGGCAAGTCGGACGGCGGTACGGGGGTATCTCAGAGGCCGGCTCATCGCTCGATGCCCACGACCCTGCAGAGAAAATTCGCCAAGGGAGTGCAATACAATAGTAAGGGCTAGATTTTTGTGCACACTTCGGCGCTCCAAGCGACTAAAACGACTTCCCCGTTTGTTTGCAGTGAAGATAATAATAAAGGGAGACAGAAACGTCGGAAAATCTTGCCTCTTTCAACGACTTCAGGGACAAAAATTTGTCGAAGAGTACATTCCCACAGAGGAGATAAGAGTAGCGAGCGTACAGTGGAATTACAAGGCAACCGACGACGTCGTTAAAGTCGAAGTATGGGACGTCGTCGACAGAGGAAGACGGAGGCGCAAGTTGGACGGTCTGAAGATGGAGAACGGAAGCCCGGCGGAACAGCGTGCGGGTATCGAAGAACCGGCCTTGGATGCAGAATTTCTAGACGTTTACAAGGGGACCAACGGCGTAATCGTCGTCATGGACGTAACCAAGAGTTGGACGTTTGATTACGTGCAGCGAGAATTACCAAAAATACCCGATCACATACCGGTTATCGTTCTCGGTAATCACTGCGACATGTCGCACCACCGAAGCGTCACCTCTGATCACGTGACTTATTTCGTCGATTCACTCAGGGAACGCAACGCACAAGTCAGATACGCCGAGTCCTCTATGAGAAACGGCTTTGGCCTCAAATTGTTGCACAAATTTTTCAATCTTCCGTTCTTGCAACTGCAGCGCGAAACGTTGCTCAAACAATTGGAGACAAACGAGGAGGAGACGCGCTTGACGGTCCAGGAGCTTGATCTCTTTCAAGAGAGCGACGACGCCGATTACGACAAATTCCTCGACAATCTCGTTAACCGGAGACGCGCGATTGCCGATTCGACTTCTGCCACTGTTCTCGTGCCGAATGTAACGTCCTCGTTGAGCGGTGGCGGCGGCGGCTGCGGCGGCGGAGGCGGCGGTGGCAGTAGCAGCAGCAGCAGCAGCAACTGCACCAGCAGCAGCAACAATAGCGTCGCTCGTCAGCAGCAGCCGCCACTGCCAATTGTCTCTTTGAACAATCACTCCTCGGGCCAAGTGAGAAGAACGGTCTCGATGCCGGGGCCAATAGGCGCTGGAACACCCATACCCGCGATCAAGAGCCTCGAGTTTAAAACGCGGCAAGAGAGCAGTCGTTACTCGAAACACCTCGCCGAAAACAATTCGCCGAGCCTCGGACAAATATTATCGTCCACGGTGCAAGTTGCGCCTAGATCCGAGATCGACATAGCCGCTGCTGGTGGCGAATCGATGCCCCCCCGGCCACCGCCGTCGCCACCGCCCCCGCTAGACGGTGCTGCTTCCGAGCACAAGGATCTTCTCGGGAGATCCCAATCCTTTATGTCCAAGATATTTGGTAACAGGAGAGAACAGGACGATAACGATCGATTCGGAGGTCATTTCTGTGGGCCGTCGGCATCGTCCCCTCTACCGCCACCGCCATCGCAGCCACCTCTTACAAGCGTCGAAGACTTTGTTCCCGACGACGGTATGCTCGACAGATCGTTTCTCGATGACGGTCAACCCTCGCCGCAGAGAACGCAGAATCAGACCCATGATTCGGACAGGTAAACGAGCTTGAGTTTATTCATCGCGATACGATATCGTCACCCTCTCTCTCTCTCTCTCTCTCTCTCTCTCTCTCTCTCTCTCCCACACACACACACACACACACACACACACACACGGTAAATGAAAGTGCAAATGTCGCGTTTCAGCGATACCGAGACTGCGAATCCTCTGGTTGCCGGGTATGAGGACGATCTGTCATCCGCCGCCGCCGACGACGACGGCGACGTCGTCGATGACGACGACGACGACGACGACGACGACGGCGACAACGACGACAACGACGAAGACAAAGGCAAAGACAACCATCACGTAGACGACAAGTACACTCGGAGTCCGCTACAATCTGCTCCGGCCGGTCTGCTAACGGAAAATCCACTGGGCAAGCGGAAGCACAAACGCGAGTCGTTCGCCACGGTTATCGAAACGAGTCGTGAAAGATGTCGCGTCGGTGGGAAAAAACGCGACTCGATATCCTCGAGCGAGCGAGAACTCGAACACCCGTTGGATCGGAGAGGCGACATGCACCAAACCTCCTCCGACGCTTTCGACAGTTGGCTCGGCCGAGATTCCAAATGGCGACAGAGTCCCGAGGGCGGCGAGGACATTTGCAGCAGTACGAGCACGAGAAAGGATCGTCACGAGCTCAGCGACAAGAGCTTGGATGTTAGCGTTACCAGCTCGAACGTTCATCTCGAGCTTCTGCTCGACAGTACGAGTATCCGACGAACGAGCTCGGCCGGAAGTAGCCCCCTTATGAAGGACAAAAAGAAACACAAAGAAAAAGTTGGTTCATCATTGTTTCCTCTACTCGTCAACAGCGGCATCCCCGTTTTTTCTTCTTCCTCAAATCAACGAAAAAACACTCACGCGTTGTTCCTTTCGATTTTCAGAGCGAGGACAAGGAAAAACGGAAAAAGAAGAAATCAAAAGACAAGGAAAAGTCTGACAAGGCTGACAGAAGGAAGAAACGTTCGTCGAATCGTGCTCGCGACGATAAGAAAGAACGAGACGAATTTGAGGAGTTCCTTAACGGTTCATTGACTACGAGAGGTCCCAGTATCGACCTTGCCTACGAGGCCATCTAACTTGGACACTAATTTTTTTCTTCGTCTTTATCGCCAATAATAAAACGATGTCTTTTTTTGCCGTGAAATGTCGAAACGAACATTGTGTTTTGCCGTTTGTCGATGAACCAGATTCGTTTCGTATATTCCGTGCAACATTTATCGGATCAGAGGTATACCGCACACCTGCATCGAGTATCGTCGAGAAAGCTGTGACGTTTTTATAAATAAAATTCAACAAGTTTGAGAATTTTGTCTCCGGAGCGGATAAAGCGCAGCGGTGTGTTCGTCAACGGAGATGGAGATTTTCGTAAATTATGCTCTCTCTTCCCCCCTCCCCCCCTCTCTCTCTCTCTGTCTGACTGTCTATCTGTCTCGACCAGGCAAACGAGAGCTCTCGAAAAATGGAACAAAAAAAATCTTTATTTTTACGTTACGTTAATCGTGATACACACAATAACCCATACATATATATTCAACTGTTTCGTCATTACTGCGTTACGTCGGGAATCATTGTAATTCATCGTACATCGTTGTTGCAGCTCCGTGTTAATAAATGTATATTTATAAAAATCACCCGTCTACGATACGATTATCATCGGAACATATTTAACCGTACAGAGTGCACAAGACATGTCAAAACGAGTTATTGTTTGTGAAAATGCCGTTCTTATAAATACAGATGCGTTTAGAATAATGTATTGTTGGGCGCACATTTGTCCGTCATGATCGCGCGCCGATTTATTTCACGTCTATGCGCGGCGCATGGTCGTCGCTCGCAAGAATCGGACATATCGCACGGAAAAAAAAGTAACGGTGCCGATGGAGACTGGATACCGCGTGAGAGAAAATTCTCTCGTTAATGAATAAATAAAACGTTGACGGTTCAAGCCCAAGCAGGACATTGAATTATTTGAGTAGGAATAAAAAAAGCAGTGAAAAGAACAAGAATATGTCTCTTTGCATACGAACAATTCCAAACAAATTCACGCCTTTCGTCGGCACGAGAAAAGCGATAATGCGAGTGGATCGCCAGCTGCCAAAACACATACAAAAGTCATCGGCATTTCTACAAGAGGTGCGACTACACATTTAAAAAATTCCCCTAAATAATGTACTTTTCGCAATGTTATCCTTGTATTCGTAGATTTGAAAGAGAACGTTCAATTATCTCGTCGCACGTCGTCGACATTTCTTTCTCACCGCTGTTCTCGCCTGTAACCTCGCCTTAACCTCACATAACCATTATGTAAGCGCGCATAGTGTGCGTTTATCAAGTTTTCCTTAAAGTATAACCGAGGTGGCCATCCTGTTCCACCGGCAAAAACCACTTTGCGACTGCTGCATCACTGTTTTTTATATATATATATATATATATATATGTCTATTACCGACCTTTCGTTATTGTATCGCCGTCTAATTATCTCGAAGCGAATGTTGACAATGACGACTTATTTGTTAGTTTCTCGGGGCTGGGACAGCGGCGAACGGTAAAACTCGAGAGCGAGTAACATCTTTTCGTGCCATGTTGGAAGCTCTGAAAACTTCCGAGAATGCCGCCGCTTGTACGGACAAAACCATGAGAGAAGAGAGCTTGAATATCGTCGATGGCGAAGGGACGATCAATGCGACGAGAAGATATTGCAATCGAATTTCCACCCAGAATTCTCTCTCTACGGTTTATTCGAGCGAAGAAAGAGAGAGCGTCCTTCGGTTGGAAGCGGAGCAAAATCGCAAGTCGCAAGAACCAAGTGGACATGGTAAAGCGTCCAAGGAACAATTGGAGCGCGCGTACGAAGTGCTTCGTACAGACGTGAGTACGCCAGTACGCTAGATAGCGAGCGCGGTACAAAAAAGCACAAGTAACAATTGCAACGGTTTTTTGCAGCTTCCAGCTTTTTTCATCAAACCTACCGACTATAGCATCTACCATCCTATGATACAGTTTGAAAATAACATCAAGGGTACGGTGACAAGGTGAGGCTAATGTCGGCGATGTTAGAAACGTGGCGGTCGGCATACACACGCTCTCTACGTTATCCTTTCCTTCCAGGGGTATCCACGAATACATAAAACAAATGTCAATTTTGAGAATCATAGGACACGTTAAATTTGCGTACGTTAAATTTGACATACTGAAAATCACAGCCCATCCGGAGGACAGCTCTGTCAAGGTTCGATGGCGCATCCGAGGTCTCAGCGGATACAAGGTTTTACTCTTTTTTTGGAGATTCAAAGTATGGAATCTTAAATCCACGATCGATCAGCTCGACTGGTGAGTCTCTTCTTTTTTGTTTGTTTCTTCTTTGCCTGTGTATACTTTGACGCGGATATATCGGAGAGGCCCAATCATATGTATTTCGATGACAGCTGGCACGACGGTTTCTCAACGTTCTACGTTGACGGAGAAAACGGCTTGATAATAAAGCACGTTGCTGATAAAATGATGCCGGATCAGGAGAATGAAATATCAAGGAAAGATAAAACTGGCATGGCAGCTAAACTCGCCTTATTTTTGGGGCTTCTCATACCGCGTGAAGTTTTTTCGTCGGACACGTCACCACATCTAAACGTCAAGAGTATCGAACCCGAAGGGAAAACACGAATTGCCGAGCAACAACAATAAACAAGCGGCGGAACAAATAGAGCGACATCAGCGTTCGCGTCCACCTAGCGCAAGTTTAAAAAAAAAACCCTTCGCATTACACATTTTGTACGCGTCGATAAGTTTGCGCGATGCGCGCTATAGACGTTTTCGAAAGGTCGGGGTCACTCTTCGATCGCAAATTTTCGTCCATCAACGTCTCACGCGAGATGAGTTAGTAATAAAAGTTAGCGACTGAGCGAGATTTAAATATTATTTATCAGCATCGCGAGTACTACTTCCGGCCCGAGGGGTAAGACGAGACGAAAAATAACAAAAATTCTTGTCAACTTATATTTGCTTATTGCGAGCGAGCTGCCGAGCTTGTTGTAAATAGTCGGATGATTGTTGGAATAAAAATCAAAGCAAAACAACCAATTGGTACTTGTTGGACATAAAGGATAAATAATATATTTTTAATGTTAATTCACACGCCCTGATCTTTCGTCCGGTACTCTCATTGACATATCAATCCCAAGAAGTCGTCCATCAACGTTCCAATGGCAAACTGTAATTAAGAGAGTAATAAAAGGTGGCAAGAAAATGCGATTGGCCAAAGCAAATAAACGTGCAATTCTTACGATTCCTGTGGCGTCAACTCTGGTACCCACGATTTTCAATCTAATCTCGTCGTCGGCTTGAATAACGACATCCTGAGGGGAAAAAAAAAAGTACCATTCGTGAAAAAAGCTTTGCGTATGACATTGCCGCTCGGCTAACTCACCTCTTCCTTTGACTTGTAACAGACCGGGTTGATAGTTGGACAGAATTGCATTTCGGCAGGTATGGACTGTGCAATTTGAAGAAAAAACAATTAATAATCAGGGGCCATGTTCGTTGGATGGTGAAACGCATTTGCATGATACGTACGTGATGCGATATGAAACAGGACAAAGGACCTATTTCGGCGAACATGCCGACCTGAAAAGAGCGTCGTCGATGCGTTAAAATTAGAGAGAAGCCAGCGGCGGAAAGGACCGGCTCTCGACATATACCTTGTTAACTTGCGTCACAACTGCTTCCAAAACTTCCCCTTTGAAGGGCCTGAATACTATAGCCTTATATTTAACCGGATAAACGACAAAACCCTGACCCGGTTGGATTATCCCAGCCCCGATGTTGTCGATCGTTGTAACGGCGACGACGAAACCGTACCTGTGACGTGGAACGGCGATAAGAATTTTCAATTCTCGATAACGTTTATTTCCGAAAGATTGTACACTCATACTTTCCAGTGCAGGTTCCCTCTACTTCGGTATATAGCTTCTGTTTCACCGTGTCCAGCAGTTGAGGTCCGAAGTATCTCGGATGCAACAGTATCTCGTGTTCCAACGATATCTGAACAGAGTTTTTTCATTTGACGAAATTACATTTTTGAATCAATCTTGGAAATCTTTCCAACGGACGTGCTTTTATCGAATAATAAATGTATATAATAACGAAATGAGATTGACATACGTGGTAAAACATGATAACGTCTCTAAAAAACCGTCGCGCGGACGCGCGCGCTACTGTCCCAAACAGCAAATTTTAGGTTAGGTTAAACGAGTGTCATTTTTGCGCGCGCGTAGTAGCGTTTCGGCGCTCGCCGCGACAAATTTTCAATCAATTTCTTTAATTATTCCAATATTCGTGTCACTTTTATTCGGATAGACCCTCCTATCGGTAGACGCATAACCGCCTTCGGTCAAAGTGGCACTGTCAATTGATTCGAGTAGTCGTAAAGTTTAGGCCGAGGCGGCGGCGGCGACGGCGGTAAAGTCGCGGTTCGACTCTCAAAGCAACACGGCCCACGATCAGCGTTGGAACCATACGATAATTTCATGCTTACGTACGATGTACGATAGCACATTATCATTCACAAAAAATTTGAGAATTTATCCTTGTCGTACGCTGATAGCCAATAGCGCAATAGCAAATGCGATTCTTTTTTTACTCATAGCGGTATTGGTTTTTTGGGGCGCGGTTCCACAACTCTCGGTAAACCGAGTTAACCAAAGTTTAAGGGCGACTGGACCAATCAGAACCATGCTTAGGCCCGGGTCCACAGTTTAGCCAGCTCAGCGTCGTTCTGATTGGTCCAGTCGCCCTTAAACTTCGTTTAACTCGGTTAACCGAGAGTTGTGGAACCGGGCCTTAGCGGGCTAAACTCGGGTTAACGGGCGCCTTCAAATTAGACGCATGAAAAAGCGCGGCCGCGGTGCAACTGCAGCGCTCTCTTAGATGATACAATGTACATGCCGTGTCTCATTGGTTACCATTTGCCAATCAGCGAACAAGAGAATTACATGGTTCGAAATTCGATATTTCGATTATTCCTAAAATGTTAATGACAGTAATACCAATATAGTCTGTTTTCACTAATATAGGATATATTGAAATATAAAAAAATTCCTTCGTTTTATTTGTCACTCCACTTTCATATTCTTTTCTTCTTTAAAATACGAAATGTTGGCGCGCTTCGTACAAAACTTCCCAGGTACCAATTTCTAAATAGTTGTCTATTGGTTGTCCAAATGGGTACCAAATGTCCGCTTGGAAGTTACCTGTAGGTTATCATGCGTCCAACAGTTATCTTTTTGGATAGTTGTTGACTTTAAGATAACAACCGGGCGGACATTTGGCACCCTTTTAGCCGACTTTTGGACAACTTTTTGAAAATTGCTACCTGGGTTGGTAACAGTGAAGTTTTTTCTGAGCGAATTCCAAATGTTGGCGCGTTTATTCAACTTGAAATGGAGGGGTAATCGGTTCAGGTCTGTGCCCAGGAAGACTAGAGGTAAGGAGTACGAACGCCTGTGGCGAGCCCGATCCAAAAGCGTCCGCGAAACTGTGGATTTTAGTAGTTAGCGTTGTCACGGCGTGCGTCGCTAGTGCATGACCGCACCGAAGTGAACTAAGCGACAAGAACAGAATCTAAGTCATGTGTCATCGATGATTCCCGCTCGTCGTTCATGTTGGCATAAAGCGTGATCGGGCTAACCAATTTTGCGAATTGTGTTAGATGTAAAAAAAAATAATTGTGTCTCGGTATAAAATATATTTAGTGATCTGCGGTGAAAACAATCAATCGTAGGTAAGAAAAATAGTACTTTCATTCATAAAAATAATGGTTTCGTTTTATCGTACCATTATCGTACCGAGTGAAATAAAAATTATCACAAACGCGAGATATGGAGCAAGTGTCGCGTCGATGAGACAAAACGTGCAATATATGGATTTTTTCATATATTGCACGTTTTATCTCATGTCTCGAAAATAAACAAAGTGTTTATTTTCGAGGCGTGAAAATTGGAAGTGAGTGGGTGAGCGGGTGAAATATCGATTTGCCATTTCCATAGAAAGTCAAATTAAATAAAAGCTTGTAATGTTGTTTGAATTGTTGCTTTCAGTGCCCGAACGCGAGACAAACTTGGAGTGCCGCGATCGATCGAGAACTGACGTTAAAATCAACACTCTCCATCAAGTTCTCGACAAAGTTTCGGACATGACAAATTTGCAGTACGTGGGATGCCAAGCACACAACGAAGAGCTCACGAAGAGAGTGATAAACTATTATCTCGTCATGAGAGGAGATTTTCTAGCGCGATCAGTCAACAAAAATAATCACGCAGGGAAAATTAAAACGAAAGACAATAGGAAAAAATTAAAACTGTAAGATCGATTTATCTGTACAGCGTGTCATAATGTGCAAATATGATGTGTGGTAATTTTTAAATCTTTGTTTGAATTCATAATTCTTATGAATTTTCTTGTATCTTTGTTTTTACTGCTTCCGCAACGAAAAAAAAAACATTGACTTAATTTCTGTATTTCGGTATTCTTCAAAACAATCTATATATAAGAATTCTGTCTACCTATATAGAAATTGCTTTCACCAACTGGTTGTACAATTCATTTAATGAAATGATCGCTCCATATGAAGTAGCAAAGGGTACTTTTTGCACAATTGTAAAGGCAGTGCATATCGTACAGCACTGGTTTGTTGCTGACTTTACTTCGGTGCGGTAGGAGAGCAGCGCCGCCCTTCTCGTCCTCGCTTTTGCGGACGTTTTGACAGAGATTAATGGGGAGATGCACAACGCGGCCCTTTTCGGCGTGCTTCGTAAATGGCGCTAAATCGCGGCGGCGAGTTCGGGAGTATGATTTCGTGATCATCGCCTCTGTCGAGGTTGCAGATTCCCTTGTAGCCGCGCGAGTCCGTGATCACCGCTAAAGTTGGTATCGCAGCAGCGTGAACACGAATTGGTAGCTCGGTGGGGGATAAGTCTCTGCCCCTCGCTCGCTCGACAGGCGAACGGAGCGAGGTTTTCCGTCCGATCGAGCTCGACATATATGTGTGGCCGTACTACGGATTGGAATATGCATTAAATGAATTTCAAAGTGAAAAACATGTATCGAGATCATTGTTTTCTCTCGGTTGCCCGTTTATGCCGAAAATGCGGGTTAAAAAAATTAACGACGAACCGCGTTGAAAAATAAAACGCCGAAACGACCGTGAAAGGTTCAAAAAGAAATCTTGAGCCTTTGCCGCGATCGTTTCGGCATTTTTTTCAACAGTAAACATTATGGAAAAGGGTGTATCATAAATGTTTCTTTATCTGCAATGAGCGTCGTGACTGAGTTGTAGCGTGACGGATTACGATGCTGAAGGTCCGGGTTCAATCCTCGGTGAATGAGCTTTTTTTTCTTCATTTTATATTCAGAAAATTTCTACCTTACTCTCGCTTTATCTATTCTCGCCTGTCTAGGCATTATTTTTTATATTTAATTCATATATGTATAACAAAAAAGAAATGTTGCTACGGGCATCGAAGCCGCGCCGTCCGTACTCAGAGCTCGGACGCAGTGCAGCCAGATCGCGCGTAAAAGTTACCCCCTCTCTAGTTTCTTACGCGCCCATCACACCATCGTAGTAGCGTGTGTCCGTGAGCGAGCGATGCTCGGACATCTTCGGAAAGAGCCGAGCAAGGCGAAGCGTCCCGACCGCGCCTTCGGCTGCTACACCAATGCATGGACGCTGAGCAGCACGTTCATGTGCGGCCAAGCCGAAACGAAGGCTTCGAGGGAAAAAGCAATCTGAGCACGACTCGCGCGTGACGTCACCCGACGGCACGCGCGAGGCTTTTAGATGATTTCAATGCTAAGTTAGTTCTTGATTCTCTGCGTTATTAATGTATACAAAAAAATGTATTGCGCACTCAGGTCGCTTATTTTTTTAGTTTATACGTTAATTTAAACATAATAATATATCTAAATTACAACTTATTTATCTTATATAAAATTGTTTACGCTTTACTCACACTCATCCTTATGCCAAATAAATTATTATTCATAAAAGTAAGCGGAAATATATTTATATTCGTATTATTATATTAATTCTCATACTTTCATCAAGCGATAAAGCATTATCCCCAAAAACAAGCCAATCATCCATCCGGCCGCGAATTGTAAGTACCGCGTATATTCTACAAGCGATGAGATGGTCCCGTTGGTAGCGTTCCTGGCTTTCTGATTTCTTATTTTTTTTCTGGAAATTTCTCCTTTTCCTATGACCTGAGTGAACGGCTGCGGAGATATTCGGAGAAAAGTTAAAGATGAAAAGAAATGAGATTTTCGTTAAAAAACTTTTTATTTTTATTATTTTTTTCGGAAATTTCTTTTTTTCCTATTACCTGAGTGAACGGCTGCGGAGATATTCGGAGAAAATTTAAAGATGAAAAAAATGAGATTTTCGTAAAAAAAACTTGATATTATTTTTTTTCCGGAACTTTTTCTTTTTCCTATTGAGTTTGTTTGGGTTTGTTTGGAGTTTGAGTCATACAAACACAGATTTAAACAATCTTGAACATTCACATCTCCGAAATAGAAAGACGTGAGTATCTAATATTGGTAATACCATCTATAGCAAAAAGCCAGATATCGAGGATACAAACTTCGAAAGTTTTGATCTCAGATAGGCAAACGAGCGATGGTCCATAATAGCGAACACCGAAATAGCGAACATCAAAGAAGTGGACGAGTTGCTTCCTAATTTTCTGCCGATTTTCGCTAACACGTACGAGATTCTTTTAAAGTCTTTAAGAGGGGATATACATTTACAATGATCAAAAAATCAATTTCTTTTCTTTAAGGGATAACACCATTCTAGGAATTTGGAAAAATCGTTTTCTTTTGGCTTCAAAAATACTTTGGGGTCATAAAAACAATATGCAGTTGGTCCTGCAGCGATTTTTTTTAAGGTTGGATAAGTGTGTACAGTAGAACCTCGATTATCCGAACCTCGACCATCCGAACCCTCAATTATCCGAACGATGACTTAGTTTATCCGGAAGCTCAATTATCCGAACGTTGGCGCGAAAGATACATGGTTGCTCGCTGCCACCACCGTGAGCAACAATAAGCAACCCAACGCAACTTCTCCTTCTCAAACAGCTGCGAGACTTAGACGCTCAAAAACGCGTTGCAGCCGTTCGTCAATTAAAAATGGACGATTTTATTTTTTAAAAATATTTTAAAAGGCACTCGACTTTTTTCAGGTGCTTAAAACACACACACACACACACACATATATAAATATACAGGGTGGGCGGAACATTGACGTCCAAAAATAAAATTTAGGTCCCTTGTATCCTGGGGTATCCGAATAACCCCCATGTATATCCCGCGACTTTTCATAGTTTTCGAGTTACGAATTTTCGACCTGACCAATTTAAAAAAATCTAAAAAAAAGTAGAAGACTGTCGAGATTTTTTTTGCAACTGAATCTTCATGAGTAGTACTTTTATGCATAAAATAATCAGCTTCGTAACTGTGATGAAAGTTATTAAAATGTTGGTGTAAAGTGAAAAACTTATGTTCGGTAAATTATGACTTAAATTTTCAACTTTAAATTAAACATCTAAACAGGTGACTTCATGGTTCCTAATTAGGCCTCAAGAATGCGCCAGACTCTCAGCTTTCATAATCATTTAAAAAAAAAGCAGTACTTAATAGGGATACTTTGGCTACAATTGACCTTCAAAGACAGCGAGGTGGAAAATTCTTAAAATTAGCCATCTGATTAAAAAAAAATGCCCATTTTATCATTCCCAAGGATATTTAGTTTGTTATCTAACCAAAAATGACTGCAGGAAAGCTAAGATTTAAACATTTAGAGGTTTATTTTTTTTTAGTTCGATTCAAGTTTAATGAATTTTGCGCCATCCGTTCTTGTAACGAGAACGGATCGCGTAAACGAGCTTTTACCTGATCCATGAGAACGGATCGCGCAAAATTCATTAAACTTAAATTAAACTAAAAAAAATAAACCTCCAAATGTTTCAATCTTAGCTTTCCCTGCAGTCATTTTTGGTTAGTTAACAAACTAAATAGCCTTAGGAATGATAAAATGGGCAATTTTTTTTTTTAATCAGATGGGTAATTATAAGAATTTTCCACCTCGCTGTCATTGAAGGTCCAATTGTAGCCAAAGTAGCCCTATCAAGTACTACTCTTTTTAATGGTTATGAAAGCTGACAGTCTGGCGCATTCTTAGGGCCTAATCAGGAACCATGAAGTCACCTGTTTAGATGTTTAATTTAAAGTTGAAAATTTAAGTCATAATTTACCGAACGTAAATTTTTCACTTTAGACCAACATTTTCATAACTTTCATCACAGTTACGAAGCTGATTATTTTATGCATAAAAGTACTACTCATAAAGATTCAGTTGCAAAAACATCTCGATAGTCTTCTACTTTTTTTAAAGATTTTTTTTCAATTGGTCAGGTCGAAAATTCTCAAAAATGCAGTAAAAAATTCATAACTCGAAAACTATGAAAAGTCGCGCGACATACATGGGGGTTATTCGGATACCCCACGATACAAGGGACCTAAATTTTATTTTTAGACGTCAATGTTCCGGCCACCGTGTATGTATATATATATATCAATGTTAATATGTATGTCAAATTTTAATATATATTTATGTATTTTTTTAAATGTAAAAACGTGTTGTTGATGATCTCGTCCCAAAAAACCCACGTTTCGATTATCCGAACTTTTGATTGTCCGAACTAGTCTCGGTCCCAATTGGTTCGGATAATCGAGATTCTACTGTATACGTAAGGCAGGTTTGCAGTCACAAGAGTCTCGCGGTTGAGATATGAGCGTGCGGGCTCTGAGTGTAGACGACGCGGGTTCGATCCCCGGTAGCAATGTCTTGTTTTTTTTTATTAAGCATATACGAATTAAATATCATAAATAATGCCTGAACAGGCGAGAATAGCTAAAGCGAGAGTAAGTTCGAAATTTTCTGAATATAAAATGAAGAGAAAAAAGTTTATCCACCGAGGATTGAACCCGGCCGTTCAGCATCGTAATCCGTCACGCTACAACTCAGCCACGACGCTCATTACAGATAAAGAAACATTTATGATACACCCTTTTCCATAATGTTTACTGTTGGAAAAAAAATGCCGAAACGATCGCGGCAAAGGCTCAAGATTTCTTTTTGAACCTTTCACGGTCGTTTCGGCGTTTTATTTTTCAACGCGGTTCGTCGTTAATTTTTTTAACCCGCATTTTCGGCATAAACGGGCAACCGAGAGAAAACAATGATCTCGATACATGTTTTTCACTTTGAAATTCATTTAATGCATATTCCAATCTGCAGTACGGCCACACATATATGTCGAGCTCGATCGGACGGAAAACCTCGCTCCGTTCGCCTGTCGAGCGAGCGAGGGGCAGAGACTTTTCCCCCACCGAGCTACCCATTCGTGTTCACGCTGCTGCGATACCAACTTTAGCGGTGATCACGGACTCGCGCGGCTACAAGGGAATCTGCAACCTCGACAGAGGCGATGATCACGAAATCATACTCCCGAACTCGCCGCCGCGATTTAGCGCCATTTACGAAGCACGCCGAAAAGGGCCGCGTTGTGCATCTCCCCATTAATCTCTGGTTTTGACGACACGGCGTTCGCACTCCGTACCTCTAGTCTTCCTGTTTGTGCCATACGTAAAACATTTGGTTTCAAAGTGTTCGATTAATGTGAAAACCGTAGTTTACAAGAGATAAACTGTAAAGTTTTTGCATACATATCAATATTACGTGTAATATGATGTTTATTTATTATAGACATTATCCTGATAAGTACGATAATGTTGGGCCATGGGTGTCACGCTTCAGGTTGCCAACGCTGGTCTCCTTGGTTATCGCTAAGGACACGCTCGCTCTCTCTTGCACCTTCTTGTTTCGCTAGCCCTCTCTCGTTGTTCCATTGTAAAATAGTTTTTATTGATACGCTCCACTTGGGCATCAGAAAAATCCTGTTTAGAGGGGTGATCCAATTACAACAGTCGTGACACAAGGCTCATTGTTATCAAAAAGGAGATTATTTTTTCCTTCGTTTTAACAGGTGGAAAACCCCTTAATTTTTTCCTCGATCACACCCTTCCACTCCAATACATCCTCCTCCTCCTGATGGAAGAAACCCACCACCTTCCCGTGGTTTCCATTGAATAATTTTAGCTCACGCATGTTTTTTTTTTTTTTTTTTTTTTTTTTTTTTTTCATTTTTATCTGCTAATTGGCGATCTCTGATACTAATTTTTCCCCTACTAGAATAATTCTATTATATAACAAGCACACGTGAACTAAAATTAACTTAGAGTGGTTTGATTGAACATGTTTATGCTTGCGTTAATTTAATTCATTACTTCATGACAAGTTAAATTCATTTCAGCGGACGAAAATATAAAAAGTATTAGATTCGAGGAAAGAAAAACAAAGGAGAAAAAAAATGAAATAATTAGGGTTTGAACATCCGACTCCCCGTCCAGTTCATATCCCTCGTGCTACAAAGAGAAGGTGGTCTGTACTTTTGAAATTTGCTTTTTTTTTAAATAAATTGTTTTAATAAGCTATAGTATGCACCACAATGCTTTAAGCTATTCATACAAAGTATTTTTCTGGAAAAAAAATTCAGCACGTCGGTTTCGATCCAAGACTCAGTTCAAGCGTGTTTTCGCTCCGAAATGTGTGAGAGAGATGGTTGTCCCATTCCGCCCCCCCCCCCCTGCCGCGTCAGCTGTTCGCTCGTCACGCCGCCACGCGGCAGTTTGGCTCGCAGAAAACTTGTATTCTGGCCGCCCATAAGAACTGTTCTTCTATGTACGTCTGAATTCATTGGCGATGTTGGCGCCGCGGAGTGCCTCTGGCGGCTTGATGCGCAAGGCCTGTCGCAAATCGATCGAAATAAAAGGTAAAGAAATAACGAACGCCCGATATTCTCGGAATGAGTCTACATGGTGATACATCGATAAGTTATTGGCGCGGAAAAACTCGACGTTGCCGATCATTGTAAACGAGCGGCGGAGCCTATTTTCGTACGTACACTTGCGCCAAAAGTAGTAAAAACATAGTGGTAAAACATGGCGCTACAGACGAATTCGTACAATACACACACACATATATATATATATATATTGTTGACATTTTTAGAGGTTACGAGGATTCGCGGATTATTTTCGACTAGATGAGTTTAGTGTTCGAAATGTTGAACTCGAGACATATAGTTCGAGCGCTTTCGTCCAAGTGCAGCCAGTTGTTGTCCTCGTCGTTACCGCAAGAAGCCTCGAGTTTGTCATCTCACGGGACTGCACGGAATTCCTGGTTGTTTCGTCGGAACTTTATGTCTCTCCAAAAGTTGGATACAAAGAAGAGTCATCCGGATAATCGAAGAATCACGAGGGAAGCGGTTGACACGAAAAGAAAAGTCCTTGGAAAATTGGAAAAGAAGCTCAGTCTGGGATTCACGTGCAAGCGTTGCGGCACGAGAAATACAAAGACGATATCTAAATTGAGCTACGAGATGGGAATAGTAATTGTTCGTTGCGACGGTTGTAAAAACAATCATTTGATCGCCGATCACTTGGGATGGTTCACAACCAGCGGAGATGCCAAGAACATCGAACAGATTCTTGCTGCTAAAGGAGAAAAAGTTGAAAAATTACAAAATTTTAGGCAGGGTTCGATAGAAATCTTTGAAAGTGTGCAATCCGAGGAGAATCAGAAGAGCGGCGGTGATGGACAGGTGTAAACCGTTCGTTATTTTGTGCCGTCTCGTCGGATAAAATCTTGGTGCGACGCAGTACACCATTGCACAAGTGTCCGACGGATCGATATATCGTTGGAATAATCGCAAATACCGTTTATGCTTCTTCTTCCTTGTTTATACGTATAAATTCTCTGTACAGTAGAAATGGCGATCTTTGGTTCGCTATCGATTGCGCCGGGTATAAATCCTGGAATCCATTGCGTCAAAATATAATTATATATACATGTACGTGAAAAAATAAAGGTGAAAATAATGTACGTACGTGTCGGGTGGGGCGACCGTACCACCGACGACGTACACATTTTATGAGATTAGTGTTTTTGTCGGAACCGCACAACGTTCCGGCTACCTTGGCCGAAGATCACCCAAATTGCGCAATGTTTTATCGATTCGCGTCGCATTATTGGGGCCATTCAGACTCTTTTGGGTTTAGAGACGATGGCGTATTCGCTTTCGTTGAAGACTTTGTGTTTGGGAGTGACGCCGGCAGATGCGTGATTGCTCGTGGTTGGTTTTTTTCGAATGACACCGTAACCATTGCGCGTATCGTCGGCCAGACGAATAGCGCACAAATTTTCGACGACGTCGTAATTCGGCCACGGGTCACTCGTCTCGTTCGCGGGGGATACGACCGAGTTGGTTTGGCCGCTAACATTGGGAGTCTTGTAGCCCGAATTGTTGTTGAGTTTGTGCATCGAGCCGAAATGCTGAAGTTTATCGTAATTCGGATAATCACTCTTGGCAATAACATTGTTGTGTATAATAGGGGAGGTGGTGGTCGTGGTGACGGTGGCAGAAGCTGCCACCGCAATCGTCAGGTTTGGCGATACCGAGTCGAGATGATGATTAATCGTTTCGTACCGAGACGATTCGTTGCGTTCTCCGCTGCAAGTGATCCCCTCGACGTCGAGATCGGTCGTCATTTCGTCCTTCTGTTCGTCGGAGGAATAACTCGCTCGTTCGATTCGTTCCGTATGAGGTATATTATCGAGACCGTGAGTTCTCCAAGCGCCGCTTCTGACCTCGACGAGATCGTAGGGATGCTGCTGTTTGTCGTCCGAGGAGCGAACCGAACATGAAACGCTTCTGTGACTCGACGATTCCGACAAGTCGCTACCACCGCCACTGCTCCGATTCAATTTTCGATAGACTCCGGAGGTTTCGAGCCCAAATTCAACCTCGATGCTCTTTTTCTCCAGCAATCCCGTGAATATGGATTTTCTCGGTGGTTTGGCTGGTTTTGGTTTTACAATGGGCGGAGGTGGTCGCGAGAACGGTAACGTCTCGAGATTCGAGGACGATATCGGTGGATGGTGCTTTTGCGAATTTTGCGATATCGTCGAGAAATCGAGATCGATGAGATTGTTGGAGCCGCCGCCGCCGCCGCCTCCGCTGCTGCTGTTGGGGGACGGCGGGAGCGGCGAACGCGATCCAGCTTCCATCGAAAGGGCCGCGTGATACTGAGCGTCGTTGCACTCGATGCTCGGGCTGTTTTCGCCGTTTAACAATTTTTTCATCGACTTCATCTTGGAGGAAATGCATCGAAATATTTCCTGTTGATTACTGTGCTCTAGGTGAAACGAACCCTCTCCCGATTCGCACTTTCTGCCAGCTTCGAAGGTAAACTTGCCGTCTCTGTAACCGTATCTTCTTATGTATCTGTAGGGCCACGTGTACATTAATGTTTCGCCGTCTATGAGTTTCATGTCCGCCGCAGCTACTATCAGCGTGTAACTCTTTGCCTCCAATTTGCAGCGTTTGGCAGCTTCGCTTTCGACGACTTTGACCGAAAATACGCCCTCTCCGCTGGTACAATAAAGATCGTTGTCCTCCTCTATGGTCCTTTCGCACCTGTCTCCCTTGAAAGCTACCGACTGAAAGGCTCCTATCCAATCGGTCGTCTCCGCGTCCGAGTAACAACCAAAATGATGGACACCCGTCTTGGTGAGTACCTGTCGAGAGTGCGCCGTGTCAGTTTCGCAGATGCGCCACACGAACAAAAATATTTACTCACGGTAAAGACTCTTGGCTGATTGCCGGGTGCTATCTTTACGCACGCTTCCAGAGTGACGATCCGGGGGGAGTGTTGGTGCGACGCGACTTCTTCCTGAGCGTCGTATATCTCCAGTCTCTCTATCCCGTGTTTGCTGGCTTTGAATATCTGACAAAACTTTGCGTGCCATGTTTTCTAAACGTATAGAAAGACGAGAATGAGTTTAACGCGGTAAAGCGGCGGCGGCGGCGGCGGCGGCGGCGGCGGCGGCAATGATGACGGGGCGCGCGTGCCAAACTAACCTTGAGCTGGCCGAGCATTCCTTGAGGCGGAAAGAGCAGTTGTCCTTGAAAAAAAGCTTCGTCTCGAAGATTCATCTCGAACAGGATCGGGAGTACGCCTCGCGTTTCGGATAACGGACGCCTGGCGACGAATCCTTTGTCTCTGGTGTGCGCGACCGATGTCGCACGGCTAAGGAGGCCGTATCCTCCACCATACCCCCCCCCCCCGTACGTGTTGCGCATCCAATCTATTGCCCCTTGTATATACTCCCGACTAAACTGTACGGAATCTCTTTTTGCCTCGTAATAAACGCTCCCAATGTATCGAGGACCGTTGTCATTGTGCCTGGCGTATGTCGCGTTCCACACACGCGCGCGCGCACTCTGCGTTCCCAACCTTCATCTCGACTGCATAAGCTTGCGTTTTTCAGATTCCAAAGTGCAATTCTGATTTCACGCTCTTCGAGCGTTGTTTCTCTCTTGACGCAGCGCGAGGCGGGCAGAGAGAGAGAGCCCTCGGCTATGACTGCGTTTAACAACAACGATGAGATTGTAATCTAAAAGTTTAAGAGTCATCAGTTGGACCAGCAACAGCAGCAGCGCGGACCTGCCAGACTGTACGTGGACAAACCGTATCGCGCAAAGATGACGCGAACACCGATATTGCGAGTTTCAGCGCAGGCGTGTGTCTCTGCGTTCCCGGGCACCCCCCACCCCGCCCCTCTTGCGCCGCAGTCGGCCGACGCTGTAACGTATCCTGCCCGCGTGTCTGAGAAACAAGAAAGGAATTTGAGGGATTTCCGATGGGAGAATAAACGTAGTCGAAGCGGGCACGGTAGGGCGCGCGTCTTGCACCGCACGCTACGAAACGAGCGTTATTTTTATTTTTTTCATTGCTCGTAGGCTCTATCTCAGCAACGTCGTTCTTTCGCTGTAACAATGGATTTAGAACGACACCATGGCAATTTTCGATCTATTATTTACTCGTTAAGGTTAATTCGAAACACGATTAATCTATTTCGCGGGGCGCGGGGGGTAATGCAACGTTGTGCAGGGTCGCGGTTGGAAATGGAATTCATTCGTTGCACGAATCCCTCCTTCGCGATCATTTATTTAGCGTTATAGGCCTCCAGTTGGTAATCGAAAATTGATCGAGAATCGTGATTGCTATTTCGCCGCTCATTCTCAACATTCTCTTCTCGCTCGGTCGAGCAACAATCTCGACAAACAAGCGGCACAATGTTTTTCGTTTTTCTCTTGTTTCTTGCCAATATTCGATTCGCAGCGTCCTTCAACGATTTCCCGTCCCTCATGATCACGAACGCTAGCATGGGTAAAGTATTTCAAATAAAAGTTTCAATTGATTCCGTGTTTGTTCGTTTTCTTTTGTGCCGTGCAGCCGTCGTTATCGAGAGACCATTCTTCGAAATGAAAGCGGTCAAAAGAAGACACGCGACGCGGAACGCCTACGAAAAGAAGCTCGAGGCATTCGTAAGGTCGGTGACGGAGGCTGCGAGAGCTCCGGATAGCAACGTAGGAATAGAGATAAGCGTGTTTGAAGAAACAAGCGTGAATCTCGCGAGGGGTGAGTCTCACACTGATTCGTTTAGGCTTGAGTAGCCAGTAGTTAGCCGTCTTTCAACCCATTTCTCAAGCTTCAAATACCGCCTTATAAACGAAAACAAAAAGACAAATCGTCTGAAATAAAAAGTTGTTTATTAAACTTTGGTAAAATGTTTTGAAAAAAAATAATAAATTAAAAAAATACAATATTTCTTCCAACGACGGTATTTTCTCCAGTGCCAGTTCTCACGTGATTTTTCTCCGTGTCCGATCCCATTTCTTCTTCGTATTTTATTTCATTTATACGTGGACTTTGAAACGTTTTTCTTTATTCGTATAGTACTCATTTTGAAGGACTTTTCCATCTTTCGTTTTCGTGTCTCTTCTTTTTTAACCTGGGCTCTTTCCAATTTCCGTACCAAAATATTGGCTCTGTGTCTTTCCTTTTCCGCTTCGTTTTGTTATTGAATTTTTCTCCATTTTGCCGATGACATGGCTGCCCCCCCCCCCCCCCCCTATTACTCCGTTCAATCGGAGCAGGAATTTGAAAAAAATCGTTTAAAAATTGTCGTTATTGTTTATTTCATCAATACTGGTTTTACATTGATCGTGTTTGTTTTCTTCTCCTTCTCGGATGAAAGCTGGCTTACTGATATTTTTATTTATTTATCTTTGTCCGAGCGTATTCGCTCTTGGATAGTTCCCCGTGTAGCACGCCATACACCCGACTCGCTTCTCCAATTTTCACGACCTCCCTTATTGCGGTCATTGCTCGTGTAAATTGTTCCTCTTTATATTTGAGGATCGGTTGGTCTGAGACGTTTCGACCAGATCTTGTACAAAAACGTCCGAAAGTGTAAAAAGTAACTCCAAGCGATAAAGCGTCGATAATGGCATCAGCGGAAACCTCGCACGACCTCGCACGCATATCTAGACTATAGTCGCGCAAAGAAAATTGAAAAAGGTCGACTACCGGCTACTCTAGGCTATCTTTGCCTCGAATAATTATGATTTCTCGACGCCCCCCTCCCCCACCCCCCGCCGCTGGTCATCTCCACTCGACGAAGATTACACGGTTTTACTGACGGTCGCGAGTTGCGTCGAGACATGGAAATTGTTCGAACGCGCACGAAAAGAGAAGCTCGTTCATCTAGCGATAACCGGTCAGTTATTCCGTACAGATGCTTTTGGAATGTTCGAAAAAAGCGCCAATTGAAAAATACTTGTATTTTTTGAAGATCGCGATTGTCCGCGACTACCAATAGCTCGTGCGGCGAGTGTTCCCCTCGTCGAACCCGGCCAAGAATTGGCCCAGATGTTGATCGACCTGAGAGTGCGCCGAGTTCTCGACTGGACCAACATGAATATTCTTCACGATCGCACCTTTGGTAAATACATATACATTGTCGCATAGGTCAGAGGCCAAGCTGCCAACAATCTCAATAAGAAGCGAACGAAAGCAGAGCGGGACACGATCGGCAGAGTGGTCGAGGCCTTGTCCGGGGAGATATCGCAATTGCCGCATATCGACTTGTCCTCGAGGTCCATCTTCTCCCCTCGCTCGTCGAATCGTGACGTCTCCGCGGAAAACATTACCGAGACTCTCAAAAGTTTTCGCAGTCGTTCTCGTTCCGACGATCGATTTCTCGTTATCGTCGCCCGGTCCGTCCTTCCGATCGTTTTACAATCCGTAAGTTTTTACCGTCCGTATCGCGTTTTCCCCTTAAATTTCGATGATCGTGTTTGTCGGACTAGGCGCGTTCCTTGGGGATGCTCAACACGGAGAGTCAGTGGCTCTTTGTATCGTCCGACACCGCCGCCCTCGCCGCCCAAGATGAGGCAAACGTAACGGCGAGTTTCGAAAAACTGTTGGGCGAAGGCGAGAATATCGCTTTTATTTGGAACGCGACAAGAGAGGACGAGGATTGCCGGGTAAGAAATGTCTCTTTTTCTCTCTCTCCCCCCCCCCCCCCCCATCTTTCTTTCGAAACGAGCCGTTGACGCAGGAAGGTAATCCGGAGTGTTACGCGAGGGAGATGGTCGGCTCGCTCTCGGCGGCACTTCAAGATTCTCTGAGGCGCGAGCTCGAGCTTTACGAGCAAACTACGGAGGAGGAATTCGAGGCTTTTCGGATGAGCAAGGGAGAGAGACGCCGACGAATCGTATCCTATCTTCGCGTACGTTCACCTTCGTAGCGGCCCGGACAATTGCGTTTGAAAGAAATAAAAAAAAAAAAATGCTTTTTTGCGCGTTTAAGGAGGATCTGTACGGTGATCGGGTTAAGGAGGAAAAAAGGAGATGCGCCGATTGTACACTGTGGAAAATGCTGGCTGGAATAACCTGGGGGAACTGGTTCGGTGGCGGCCAGGAGAACAGGAGCAAGCAACGCCACCGGCTGATCGATGCCGGCTCGTGGACACCCGGGCGTGGTTTGTCCTCGAGAGGGCCTCTCTTTCCACACGTGAAATACGGATTCGGAAATAAGGTTCTGCCAATCGTGACGTATCACGTGAGTTTGTTGGCTCGACGACCAAGAGAGCGCGTGTGTTCGTATCGACAACGAAACGAGCCATGTCTGTGTGTGTGGGCGTCAGCAGAATCCACCTTGGCAATACGCGAGCGAATCGAAAGAAAACGGCAAACTCGAGTGGGACGGATTGGTCTTTGATATCGTAAACGAATTGAGCGACAAGCTCAATTTTACGTACAAACTGATCGAGGTGGATGAGACGCCGATCGACGGACGAGATCCTCGTACCAAGAGGCCGCCGCCCACCGGCTCCTCGTCCGTGGACAAACCTAGCCTCGCTCGGATTTCCCATGAGGTTGTAATCGTTGCGTGTCTATTATACGACAATATTCTTATTGACAAACGCATTGATCTCGTTCAATAGGAATTTATGAGAGCTTCGACGTCGTCCGGCGGAAGATTACCGGACGAAGTTACGGAATTGGTACGCGCCGGCAAAGTTTTCATGGGGGCTTGCGCTTCGAGCGTTACCGAACGTCTCGGATCATCGCTAAACTTTACTCTTCCAATTTCCGTGCAAACTTACAGTCTATTGGCGTCCCGACCGAAAGCTCTCTCGAGAGTTATCCTCTTCGCGTCTCCGTACACGAGCGAGGTAAGAGCGACAAAAGTTGTGCGCTTTCAAGCAGCAGCGACGGCGGCACAAGACATTAGAATATGATTTTTCGGTGCTGCGCGCGCGATCGCTTCAACAGTCGTGGGCCTGTCTCGCCGGGGCTGTTCTCCTCACCGGCCTGATATTGTATCTTGTGCACAAATTCAGTCCGTCCCGTGAGGACGAGACCATTTTTTCGGATGCCCTCGCCTCGCCCGCCCGTTGTCTCTGGTACGTTTACGGTGCTCTTCTTCAGCAAGGTGAGTACGCTGTCGCGCGCTCGAACCTCCCCCCCCCCCCCCCCCCCGTCCACGAATTCTCCCAGGCATCCAATTGGATTCCCATAATTGCTCGTTCTTAATTCCTCAGACGGATCCAATGGGTCATCGCGTGGGATCCTTGTTAGCCCAGTCGGGTTAGTCAAAAAAGGGGTCAAAAATTCTGGGCATACATTTTATTGCCCTAATCTTTAGGGGGGGGGGGGGTCATTAGTAGTGTAAATCCAAAATGGCGACCAAATCCGACCGGTCCGTTAGCCGCCATTTTGATTCCAAGGTAGTTTGGTTTTTGCTCAATATTTCCTTTATTTTCGAGTTTTCAACAAAAATGAAAGGAACTAAAGTTGTTGAAAATTTAATTCTCTACAACTTTGGTACTTACAATTTGTATCCTACGATCGATATTTTTCGAGATAATAGGGGAAAACTTGATAAAGTAGAATTATTGAATTATCTCGATTATTATTAACTTTAGCGCATAAATTCACACAAACAAAGTTGCAGAGAATCAAATTTCCTACAGTTTTGATATCCATGATTTTTTTGCACCGTCAATATTTAAGCTCCTACTATGGCAAGCCTAACGGGACTCAAGCGACCAGCGTAGCCTAGGCGCTGACGTTACCGGCGGGTGTGCTCCAAACAAGTCTGAGCCTATCGCGTCCTTTTCGACCTGGAAAGGATCATTTTGCCAATCGGCCGGCAGTTGTACCACGAACAAGTCTGAGCCTGAAGCGTTCCTTTCTCCCTAAGCAGGCTCACTTTACAGATCGGCATTCTATGGAGCAAAATACACGTACTGTGAGTAAAATGGAGAATTGTTTTGTATGTGAAAAAGCTACAAGTGAAGATAATATTGTGATTGTTAAAAAACGTGGTGTTCAGTCACTTTTATCAGCCAGTATTATTCGCGGTGATGACGGACACAGGCGAATGCTGGAAAATATTGATAGCGTTGTCATGCACCCAGCGTACCAAAAGAGCTTCGCAAACAAAAAGCTAACTGAAGCATGTAGACGAAACAGCGGTGCATCTCGATTACCATCATCATCATCGTCGTCAACAACACCATCACCGGTTGAAGTGCAGGTATTATCAACGTTCGACTTCAAAACCTTGTGTTTTATATGTAAAGAAAACGCCGATCCAGAGAAGGAAAAAAAGCGTAACATAAATTGTTAGGCGTCGCATTTCTGTCGTTTGAAACCGTGAATTTCGAGATACTTGTTTGAAGCATTTGAATAAGCTCAACGACGAATTGGCACGAGGAATAATAGCACGCATCGAGAAAGTTGATCTAACGGCTGTTGAAGCACGATGTCACCGTACTTGCTCGAAAAATTCACATTATTACGCGTCGGGTGAGGCATCAGGAAGACCGGTTTCCTGCGGAATAGACCGTGCTACGCAGTACGTTTTCGATTATATTCAGAATCACGCTGACGAATGTCAATTTAACTTGAAAGAGCTACAGGACCAAATCGAAGGAGACAATATACCGGATCATAGGCCAATCAAACGACGTTTACAAGAGGGGTACGGTGACGAAATTGTAATATTTGACGCACCAAAATCAGAGACGGTAATGTGTTTTCGTAACACTGGTTACAAAGTTCTCTCGCAAGGCTGGTATGAGGCAAAAAATCCGATCCTAAGGAAGAAAGCTTGAGAGTTGTTCATGAAACGGCTGCAGTCATTTTGGAGGACATACGTTCCACACCGTATGAAACAAAATCGTACCCCCTTTCAGACAATTTCATGGAAAACGTGGATGATTCCAACCCCACTTCTCTGAAGGTGTTACTCGAGGAAATTATTTCAAAATCCAAAAAGGGATTGTTGCAGTCGTGGAAGAGGAAATGCACGGCTATCGCCCATGCAATTATATCCGCAGTTCGTACTCGATCATTAATTTCTCCGTTAAAAATAGGTGTTGGTGCTTTGTTATACAAAAAATTCGGATCGAAAAATTTAATAAAAGTTCTCTCGTCGTTGGGTTTTTGCTCGTCAGACGAAGGGATCTTGTTGTTCAAAAGTGCTTCCATTGTGCGTTCAAAGCGGCGCGGTAAGTCCTCGGCCTTTATACAGTTTATTTACGACAATGCAGATTTTAACATCAATACACGCGACGGACATGACACTTTTCATTGTATGGGATGGATTCAGTGCATAACTCCAAATGACTCTGTAGAGCCGGACGTGGCAATCAATTGAAAATCTGAGAACAGAACGTCTGCGGCCATTGCAGAAGTAGGAAATATAGAAATTCTCTACTAAGGAAAACCAAAATTGAGCGGTCTTAGAAACGGGCAAGTTCTCGGTGTTGAAAATCTGCCAAATCCTCCAGAAAATTTTTTTCCAACAATTGGCGATTTTATGTGGTTGTACGGAAAATAGGCCTACATAACTAGCATACCAGGATGGAACGGGTTTATGGAAGAAGCTACTGTAAACAAAACCTTCGCTAAGTCAAAGATCATATTTCTTCCATTTATTCATGCTCAATGTGCACGACGCTCAATTATGCTCTCACGCAAAGTAAAACTTCCAACTGCAAATCGTGTATTGTAACGTTCGATCAGGCACGGTTCTGGAAAGCACGCGATATTGTTTTTAGCGCCGATCCATCGTCCGGTATTGACTCCATTATCGTTCGGCTAGGAGGATTCCATGTTTTAATTTCATTTTTAGGTGCCATAGGCTACATAATGAGTGACAGTGGACTTGAAGATGCTCTGAAAACGATTTATGCAGAGAATAACGTGGAAAAGATTTTGTCGAGCCATGCGTATTCAAGAGCCGTTCGTGCCCATTTTCTCGTACATTTATCTTTAGCGTAGCGCATAATGGAGACAATTGAGTTCGAAGATTATGAACGAAATGAGATGGATCAACTTTTAATGCACTCTGATCGAACTGCCGTTCTCACAGCCAACGAAAACAATATTGTGAAGAAAGTTATAGATAAATTCGACGTTGCGCTAAAACAATGTGAAAAAAACGGACCCACGGCAAAGTTATGGACGCAATTTTTTTCAAATGGTCACGCTGGTCAAGCATTTTATAGAGGCTGAGCGTTCTGGTAATTGGGAATGCTACCTTGACACAGTTAAAAAAATGCTACCCTATTTCCATGCCAGTGGACACTTTTTGTACGCGAGGAGTGCTCACTTACATCTTCAATATATGACACATTTACATGAGAATATGCCGGCTGACGAATTTAACAAATTTACAAATGATTCACCATAAGACGCACAAACAAATTCTGGTCCGGTATAATGTCCGATCTGACTATTGAGCAGACACTTAATCGAGAATCCACAATTAGCGGAGGACTCTTCGAACGTGGAGCAGATGACAACGTGGCTGCTCGATGGACTTTGGGTTCCGTCCACGTGCAAGATATTTGTGAGCAAATTGAAGACTTTTGCGAGATCCATAGCTGAACAACCGAGCAGCATGTCGATTTTAGGCCGGCTCGTGCCTGCAGAGACAATTTAGACGTGGAGAAATTAGATCACTGGTTTGTTGCGCATGATCCTTTTCCCGTGGACTCCATTAATATCTATCAGCACGGGAATAACCGGGACTGGAATTATCAATTGTCATTTAGCGTTAGAAAATTGAACGAGAATGTTAAACAATATGGTCGGTACAACTTACAATGCTGTTACTTTTAAACGGAAAGACAAAGTTGCACCCTTGTTGGCCGTTTTCAGCAGCATAATTGTAGATGACACGCCTGTCTCTATTAATCCACTTTCGCTTTTTCAACGAATGAACATTGCTAATAAATCGAGCAACGACCTCGAAGTTTGTTTTGCCTACGAATTGTCACAATATCCTCTATCTTTATTCAATGAAGAAGGGATGCGGAAAGGTACTAAGTCTTCGCTTTACAGTTGCTTCGTGCCTCGGCAACGTTCCGAACGATTGGGAGAAAGACGACTTTATGTAATGGATGGCGGATTTTTGTCGCACAAAGTTATTTGGCCTCATACAAATGCGACGTTTAAAGCAATATGTCAAAACTATGTTTTGTACGTGAAGAGACACTTCGAAAGTGATGTTATTATAGTGAGCGACCGGTTACCCTGAAGATCAAGAGACGGATGTTTTGAAAGATTGGGAGCGGCGAAGACGCGTCGCCAAACATCGCTCGCCAGACATCGTTGTCAAGGCAACTTCTGTCCCTGCCACGACGCAGGAGAAATGTTTGGTAAATTGCAGGAATAAGGCTAGGCTGATCGACCCTCTCAAAAGAACTTAGCAAGATGCCGATGTTGTCGTTCAGCAGGCACCGACTGATGCGGATTTTTCATGGTCGGCACGGCTATTCAAGAGGCTGTTAGATACGACAAAGTTACTGTCATCGGCGAGGACATCGATCTTCTCGTACTGTTGACTGGGTTAGGACGTCACTTGAAAAACATTTTTTTTTCGGGAAGCCGAGCAGACGTTGTACTCCAGAACAACTGTTTTCACCGGCGAGTTGTAAATGCGAAGAAGCTGTTGCTCAACACATCTTGTTCTTGTACGCCTTTAGTGGATGCGACACGACATCCTCTCTTTTGAATTTCGGCAAACTTAAATTCTTCAGTACTCTCCAAAAAGTCCAGATTTGGAAGCAGATCTCAGCTTATTTCAACAACACAACGTCAACAAACGTTGACCCTGATAGACAAGCGTGCTGTAAAAATTCACATGTCAGCATTATAGCGGCAAGAGGACAGCATACGGCGGCACACCGTGACACCAATATGCTGTCTTCTGCTTCAGCATTAAGCTGAAAATTGGCGCCACAGTGCGTGGTTTGGCGAAATAAATGTGTGATGCCAAGACGGCAAATTTGCAGCAAATATACGCAAAAATTACCTGCTGCAACAACGGTACTGATGCGGCAAGCTCCAGATTTGGAGTGATGCCATCTTTATATCGCGTTTCAGTCATAAATGCACCACGCTGTGACGCTCCGTTGCCGGTAAAAACGAGGCAAGTTATCGCGGCATTGAGACGGAAAATTTGGAATACGTTATTCCGGCAAGGTTAGGGCACATTGGCGGCACGCTGTGACGTTCCATTGCCGGCAAAAACAAGGTATATGGGTATAACCATAGGCAGATTCGCTACGACAAATGTCATGGTCCTAAAATGAGTTATATAAATTGAACCAATTGGATGGTCGAGTGGTTAGCGTGCTTGCCTTCTAAACCAGCCCATCGTGAAGTCGTGGGTTCGAATCCCTGCCTCGTACTTTCGGAAAAAAATAATTATGGGCATGACGTGTAGCCCTCAGTCATACGCGGGCGTCGCACATACGAACCGGTATGTGTGTGCGATTGTATTAAATACAATTGCTTATTTTGCCCTCTTTTTATTCCCGCCTGCCCAGCTACCGGTAATGCAGAACTCCATTTAGCTTGTCACGACACCGCAATAGCGGGTCTCGATTATGCCGGCGCAGGAGCGTCACGGCGTGTTCTAAATATGCCGGCAACGGAACGTCACTGCATGCCACCAATGTGCCCTCTCCTTGCCGAATAGCGTATTCCAAATTTTCCGTCTCAATGCCGCGATAACGTGCCTCGTTTCTACCGGCAATGGAGCGTCACAGCATACCTCCAATGTGCCCTCAGCTTACCGAAAAAACTCATTCCAAATTTTCTGTCGCAATGCTGCAATAACCCAGCAAAGGACGTGCTCCAAATGTACCGCAAATATTCTGTACTTTCGTACTGCAATATTAACACCAGTATTCACGCGAGGATGCGCAATGCTGTGCTGCTAGAACACAGCTTAATGCTGCGGCAAAGGATGCCATTTTTTCGTCACAACTTGCACTCTCTTGGCATGGTGTTGCCAATGTGTTGTCGCTAAATTTCTTACTGGGTGTGTTAGCATCAGCCGGAGAACGCCTTTTAGTCGCTTTGTTTGGAGGCGGCCAAGACGTCAAATCGCTCGATGCTCTGCGATTCAAATGCTTCACAAAGTCAGTGAATAAAATTGAATTCAACTTGGTTGCTCTTCCACCGACCTCAACAGCGGCGGAACAACATGTTTACCGGACATATTTACAGGCGCAGATGCAGCTGCAATACGAAATGGATGCCACAGAATGAGGTTGGAAAAACTCCCCGCGGGGTAGAACCAATAACCACCACTGCAGACCCCGCACCTGAATCACTGCTCAAAATGAGTTCCTGCAAATGCAAGACAAATTGTGGCAAAATGTGCGGGTGTCGTAAAGCAGGACTCTAATGTTCTGTTATATGCCAAAACTGCAGTGGTCAGACATGCGGCAATGTTGTCGAACTTCAGGAGCTACTCGATGACAATGAGGATGACGATGTCATCGACGATCCTGCCGAAACAACATCGAACATCAACATTGAATTTCAGGATGATTGCGAAGAGGAAATCGTCGATGTTGATTTGGCAGGACCATCGTCGAAAAGAAAAAGAATCAGTAGTTCCTACAATGACATCGGAAAAAAAAGTCTGGCAGTTTGAAGTTTGTAAGGAAAAAAAAGAAAGAAAAACTTTGCCTGTTTCCTTTGCAAGTACAAATGGAAATACCAGCTTCAAAAATTTATAAGGAAGAAAACTGCAGAAATCGCGACGGACTTGCAAGCCATGAAATGTGGATTAGGCCTACTGGGGATACCACGTAAAAAAAAAAATACGCGCCTGCAGTTCTACTCCAGTGGTGGTGCGGAAAGGAGTTTAAATATTGAGTATACAAAAAAAAATCATGGAGATCAAAGTTGTAGGAAATTTGATGCTCTACAACTTTGTTTATGTAAATCTATGCGCTAAAGTTAATAACAATCGAGATAATTCAATAATTCTACTTTGCAAGTTTTTCCCCTATTATCTTGAAAAATATCGATGGTAGGATAAAAATTGTGAATACTAAAGTTGTAGAGAATTAAATTTTCAACAACTTTAGTCCCTAGCAATTTTATTGAAAAATTAAAAATAAAGGAGATATTGAGCAAAAACCAAACTACCTTAAAATAAAAATGGCGGCTAACGCACCGCCCGGATTTGGTCGTCATTTTGGATTTACACTACTAATGACCCGCCCCCCCCCCCCCTAAAGATTAGAGCAATACAATTTCTGCCGGGAATTGTGAATTTGTGAGATTCGGTTTTCGCGCAATCATAAGAAATAGCGGGAGAAAAGATGTCTCCAAATTTTTTTGTTTCTTCTGAAGGGTCCACGGGCTCGAATTTTTTTCAGTCAAATTAATGTATAGGTCTGTTAGGTGGTTTATTCAGCTTCAATTTGTTTTTTTGGTCGCTCTACGTCAATTTTTTGCTGAGATATCCGACTTTGAATAAAAAAAGATCGTTTTGTCTTTGATAATCGATATCTCAGCACTCAATGATCGCACAGGGAAGTGAAGGGCAGCTTTGAAAACTTGAATACACTTTCTACAAGACCCTTTCGTTTATTTTTGGGAAAAACATTTTTTCACCCTTAACATTAATTTAAAAAGAGTAGAAAACAAATGACTTTTTATGGTTTTTCAGTTAATCTACCACTACTTTACAAATATTGATGGAAAGAGACTAATGTTGCCAGGTTTTTTTTCAGTTTAATGTACCCGCAATATCCGTGTAAAGTTTCAAATTGATCCATCGAACTGTTTTTCCGGATCGATTGATCAAAGTTTTACGAAATAATTAAAAGAACAAGTGTATGGTTCGTCAACATCGTGTAATCATCATCAAAATGCAAAGACCAATTCTCTTCGAATTTTTCACAGCTTTGCACTGGTTGCTTGTTAAGGCGATGTGCCACATGCCTCCGACCGCTTCGAAATTTTGAAAAAAGAATTCTCCCAAACGGCACAACCGATTGGGATGAAATTTGTTATGTGCATGCAGCACACTTGCTCCTAGGGGATGATGCCCTCCGTTATCCAAAAATTCCAAAAAAAATTTACAGTTTGTGTTTACCCTGCGAAAAATGGTGAATTATTAACCATTGCATCGCATTTTCGGTAATTTTCTGAGCGTCATCCTCTGCAGCGTGAAAAAGCACACATTTTAAGCTTTGTTTCACCTGTTTTCATGAACAAATGGCGGAGAAAACGTATTCTGAAATTTTTACATAAATGTAGCAAAAATGTACCAACGAAGCTCAAAATATCAGGTACCGGAGCGAGCGTTCAGTTCATCCGTATTCTCACTGGCGGCGCGCAGCTCGCTTCGTTCTGTTCGTACCGACCGCGCTCGCCTCCTTTCGGAACAATTTATTTTTTGACAGGTCGAAAGCCGGAAAGCTATAACCTTGCACATTCGTTCGCAATATATTTCATCATACGATGTGTGTGATAGAGTGTGATATAGAATGTGAATAGTGTGTCATAGAGTGGAGTTTGTTTTCGTCGCGTTTTGGTGAGTTTTTTTTGCTGTGAAGAGCGCCTCAGGACGCCGGCACACCACTGACGAGAAATCCCGACGAAGAAATAATCGACGAGAAAACCGCCGCGGCCGATTACATGAAGAAGATCGACGAACATAGTGACAGCGAGAAGCCGAAGGAAAAAACGCCGGAAGTCAAGGTACGTACGTACTATAACCTCATAATTCAATTTACGTACTTTGTCATTTGCCACGATCTTCCCTCGCATTGCTTTCTCGCTCGCCGATGTGTCAAACAGCCAACGGCCGTGGTGCAAGAAATTCAAGCTTATTTGCTCTTCGCAGAAATTCCGCGGTATTTATTCGTGAAAAAATCGCAGATAGCATATTTTTCGATGATCCGTAGTCATTTCCATTACCCCTCGAAATCCTCGATTTCCTGATCAGTGTGCGACCAAAATAAGGCACGAAAGTTCAACACCCTTTACCTACGAACGCAAAACTGTCACGTCTCAAACACAGATGATTTGTGGACCTGTGGCGATTCCTCGATAGCTTCACTTTGATGACCGAGAGTATTATTGGATAGCGTACGCATACACATGCTAGGTGTATGCGTACCTGGGCTATCATGTAGAAACCAGAACTAATGTAGCATCGGATTTACCATCTAGATGGACCATCGGATTTATCCAGAGCAGCAAGAACGCACTGCTGAGGATGAGAAACCGCGTACCTTGTCGCGGCCACAGTATAGAGTCCCAGTGTCCGCAAGGATATCACCGCTGTCTCCCATCTCTTCAAGAGCACCAGCGAGGCTGGCCTGAAGGAACTCGTTGAACTCTTCGGCTTCGCTCAGGAACAATAATTCACCATGGATCACACCACCAATCTATGCAAGGCTTACGTATGTACGTTTTAAACCAAAGGGCGAGGACCATTGCATCTCAATGGTTACGGCTACCATCATCTCATACTCAGAGTCCACGGGTCCAAACCTCCAGCCCAACAGACTTGAATGGTCAATGGTTGAACGCATTAAGGTAGAACAAGCGTGCGCTCTTGATTTTTATAGATTTTGTTTCAATTTTAACCAGACATTGTTCGTATCATTATGCATGTTTCAGTGAAATGTCAGATCAGTCGACTATTTAGATTCGGAGATAATGGATTTTAAAATTGCAACTTTTAACACTGTAGGGTCTGCATTGAAATTTAGACAGAGTAATTTTCCGTGAAAAATATTTGTCCTCTATAAAAAGACAAGGTGATAACATAAACAATATAAAATATTAATGTTTATAACGCAAATCTTATTCTTCGCGTTAAAGTGTTTAACTTTAGGAACACAATAATTATCTTTTTTCTCGAAATATTGAACAATGCTGTTCTGCGGTGTTGCATAATGTCTTCTTATTATAGGGGATAAATATTTTTAACCGAGAGTTATTCTGTCGTTACTGAAAGTCTTTAGCAAAACTGAATAGTAAAGACAATTCCAACTTTTTCACTCGTTCCCTAACTAGTTTGCTATCTAATCATAATTTTTTTTCAAAATTCATAAACAGAATAGAATGGTACGCCGAATTAAGTGACCTGACTTTCGGCCAATGCAAACCCTGCAGTGTTAAAAGTTGCTATTCAAAAATTCATTATCTTCCAATCTAAATAGTCAACTGTTCTGAAATTTCACTCAAACTTGCATAATAATATGAACAATGTCTGGTTAAAATTTGAACAAAATCGATAGAAATCAAGAGCGCACGCTCGTTTCACCATAAGGGCTTACACCAGTGTAAACGTCATAAATTGAGTGATATTTCGCGATTTTTTTTTGTAGAAGAACAAAATGAAATTTATATTAAAAAATTATGCCAAAAGGTGGCGCTGGAGCCATTTTGGCGAGGCATGTTGAATTTGAGACGCTCTGCGGCACGCAGTATAGCTGACGCAAATTTGATTTTAGAATAAAATAAAAAAAATTATATTAATTTACACGAGTATAGCTAGATAAATACGTAGAGAACTGTGAAAATGTTATTTTTTGTGTAATTGGCAAGCATTAAACCGAAATAGTGGCGTAGCATGGATTTTTGCCGCCCGGGACTAACCCTAAATTTGCCGCCCCCCTCCCTATTTTCGCAACTAAGTGCCGCTATTTTTAACATTGATACAGCCTTTCAAAAACACTTTAAAAAGTGAAGAAATTTTCGGTTTTTTTAATTTTTTGGGGTTGGGTATAAAAAGTGATATATTTTTTACAATTTTCAGTCAATCGAAAAAAAGCGCTCGTCCTTGACTGTTAAAGCAATCTAAGAAACTACAGTTAAAATTTCAAGTCGATTGGTCGAACATTGTTTGAGTTTTGCTCCGTCCCAATATCAAAAACATGGTTTTGAAAAAAACGTGTTTGAAGTCAACGGTTTCAAAAACGCTACAGCTGAACAAGTTTTTTTTTCCCGTAACCTAATGCCACCTATTGGTCGAAAATAAAACTATTTTTAGTCGGTGACTTTGTCCCCACAATAGGCTTACAAGAGTTGAGAACTGCGCCTACCGGCATGAGACTTCGCCAAAGACGGTTTTCAGCGGCGAAGACTTCCTTAAAAAATAGGTCGAAAACCACTTTATAATGGTTTTTTTCAGCTACAAAGGAATATGCATCATATTTTTTGAGGTTCCAAGGATTTCTTAAAAGTGTTTCAAACAAAACGATTTTTCGAAAATTTTACACCGATGACCTCTAAACCATTCGCGATAGTAAAATTTTACGGCTCTTCTGTAGAGCGAGACTTCTCCGATCGTCATTGCTAGAAAATTCGATCCTTGGAGAAACCTGCCGAAGATAAATTCCGGCAGAGAGAAAAAATGCTAAACGTATTTTTTTTTTTCAATAAATATAACATTTTACCACTCTTTCGCAGAGTGAGACTCGGTCAATTTCGTTCGCTCGCGAATTTGGTCAGCCGCAGCCAACCTGCCGAAGATAAGCCATGGCAGAGAAAAAATGGCGAATGCAATTGTTTAAACAAAGAGCATTGTAATTTTTTTAAGTTTCCAAGGATTTTTTAAGTGCTTCCAACAAAACGATTTTTTGAAAATTTTACACCGATGACCTCTAAACAATTCGCGATAGTGAAATTTTACCGCTCTTCTATAGAGCGAGACTTCTCCGATCGTCATTGCTAGAAAATTCGATCTTTGGAGAAACCTGCCGAAGATGAATTCCGGCAGAGAGAAAAAATGCTAAACGATGTTTTTTAGCGTAATTAGTAATAATTTAGTAATAAGAAAATTTTACCACTCTTTCGCAGAGTGAGACCCGGTCGATCTCGTTCGCTCGCGAATTTGGTCGGCCGCAGATAGCATTTCGCGATAAGCCATGGCAGAGAAAAAAATGGCGAACGGAATTGTTTAAACAAAGAGCGTTGTAATTTTTTTAAGTTTCCAAGGATTTTTAAGTGCTTCCAACAAAACGATTTTTTGAAAATTTTACACCGATGACCTCTAAACAATTCGCGATAGTGAAATTTTACCGCTCTTCTATAGAGCGAGACTTCTCCGATCGTCATTGCTAGAAAATTCGATCTTTGGAGAAACCTGCCGAAGATGAATTCCGGCAGAGAGAAAGAATGCTAAACGATGTTTTTTAGCGTAATTAGTAATAATTTAGTAATAAGAAAATGTTACCACTCTTTCGCAGAGTGAGACCCGGTCGATCTCGTTCGCTCGCGAATTTGATCGGCCGCAGATAGCATTTCGCGATAAGCCATGGCAGAGAAAAAAATGGCGAACGGAATTGTTTAAACAAAGAGCGTTGTAAATTTTTTAAGTTTCCAAGGATTTTTTAAGTGCTTCCAACAAAACGATTTTTTGAAAATTTTACACCGATGACCTCTAAACAATTCGCGATAGTGAAATTTTACCGCTCTTCTATAGAGCGAGACTTCTCCGATCGTCATTGCTAGAAAATTCGATCTTTGGAGAAACCTGCCGAAGATGAATTCCGGCAGAGAGAAAAAATGCTAAACCATGTTTTTTAGCGTAATTAGTAATAATTTAGTAATAAGAAAATTTTACCACTCTTTCTTAGAGTGAGACCCGGTCGATCTCGTTCGCTCACGAATTTGGTTGGCCGCAGATAGCATTTCGCGATAAGCCATGGCAGAGAAAAAAATGGCGAACGGAATTGTTTAAACAAAGAGCGTTGTAAATTTTTTAAGTTTCCAAGGATTTTTTAAGTGCTTCCAACAAAACAATTTTTCGAAAATTTTACACCGATGACCTCTAAACAATTCGCGATAGTAAAATTTTACCGCTCTTCTGTAGAGCGAGACTTCTCCGATCGTCATTGCTAGAAATTCGATCTTTGGAGAAACCTGCCGAAGATGAATTCCGGCAGAGAGAAAAAATGCTAAACGATTTTTTTTAGCGTAATTAGTAATAATTTAGTAATAACAACATTTTACCACTCTTTCGCAGAGTGAGACCCGGTCGATCTTGTTCGCTCGCGAATTTGGTCGGCCGCAGACAGCTTGTTGAAGATAAGCCATGGCAGAGAAAAAAATGCCGATCGCAATTTTTTAAACAAAGAGCATTGTACATTTTTTTAAGTTTCCAAGGATTTTTTAAAAGTGCTTCCAGCAAAACGATTTTTCGAAAATTTTACACCGATGACCTCTAAACAATTCGCGATAGTAAAATTTTACCGCTCTTCTGTAGAGCGAGACTTCTCCGATCGTCATTGCTAGAAAATTCGATCTTTGGAGAAACCTGCCGAAGATGAATTCCGGCAGAGAGAAAAAATGCTAAACGAATTTTTTTTAGCATAATTAGTAATAATTTAGTAATAATAAAATTTTACCACTCTTTCGCAGAGTGAGACCCGGTCGATCTCGTTCGCTCGCGAATTTGGTCGGCCGCAGACAACCTGCCGAATATAAGTCATGGCAGAGAAAAAAATGCCGATCGCAATTGTTTAAACAAAGAGCATTGTAATTTTTTTTAAGTTTCCAAGGATTTTTTAAAAGTGCTACCAACAAAACGATTTTTCGAAAATTTTACACCGATGACCTTTAAACAATTCGCGATAGTAAAATTTTACCGCTCTTCTGTAGAGCGAGACTTCTCCGATCGTCATTGCTAGAAAATTCGATTCTTGGAGAAACCTGCCGATGATGAATTCCGGCAGAGAAAAAAATGCTAAACGTATTTTTTTTTACAGTAATAATAAAATTTTACCACTCTTTCGCAGAGTGAGACCCGGTTGATCTCGTTCGCTCGCGAATTTGGTCGGCCGCAGACAACCTGCCGAAGATAAGCCATCGCAGAGAAAAAATGCCGATCGCAATTGTTTAAACAAAGAACATTGTAAAATTTTACAACTCTTTTGTAGAGTGAGTCTCGAGCGATCTCGGTCGTGACTCGACATTTTAGCAGAGATCGAATTCGTCAATCATGAGCGACATCGAGATGCCAAATAGTCTTCGGGCTTATTTGTTTAAATTAATTAAAAAAGAGTGGGGAAATGCTAGCACCTTTCCACCATACGAGTCTCTAACAAACCCTGTTTGCTAGAAAGTTCAACCATAAAGAAATTTCCACCGATGACCGCCGTCAACAAAAAAATCAATTCGAGGGCATTTGTTTAAACAATGCGCGATCGCAAAATTTCACCGCTCTTCCATAGAGCGAGGCTAGCGATCTTGTTTGTTCGAGAAGCTGACCAGCAAAAATGCTGCCAAATATGAACCCTGGCAGAGATAAAAATGCTGAACGCATTTGTTTAAATAATGAGCATTGCAAAATTTTACCACTCTTTTGTAGAGTGAGTTTCGAGCAATTTCGGTCGCTCGAAATTTTGGCAAGGATCGAAATCGTTAACGATAAGCGGCATCGATGTTACCAATTGTGCTCGAGCTTATTTGTTTAAATGAATTAAAAAAGTATGGGGAAATGCCTGAGTCTTTTGGTTGTGGCCGTCGTCGAAAAAAAATCGATTTGATGGCTGCATTACAATGTAAAATGCAACAAAGTTTCACCGCTGTCCTGCCGAGCGAGCGCATGCTTCCAATACAAGCGTACCGTGGTCGCTACGCATATTTGTGTGAATTGTGTGATACGCACATAGATGTAAGGTGCTTGCGTACGACCGGACGGCGTGCGAGAACGGATTCGTTCTTTCTGCAACGCCGTCGGCGTAGCAAACACACACACACACACACACACACACACGCGCGCGCGCTCAGCGATCGTCGTCTATTTGGTTTCGACTCTTCGTCCCAGTGCGAAGCATCGAGATCGAATTCGCGATCGCTGCGCTGCCCCTCGGTAGCGACTCGTAGCTAAAAACTACGAGATCTGCGCTACCGACGTAACGAGAGGCCGCGTCGAAATTTTCTGGCGTGTGGCACATGGCCTTAAGGAGGTTGGAGCCATTCAGTTGAGTCAAATGACGGTTTATTCATTTTTTTTCCATGAACCTCAAAAAAATGCATACGAGGTACAGATTTATTCTGTAAATGCTAATTTTTCAAAATATACAATTAAAGGGCAAAAATTATGCATTTTAATATTTTTATTACGTAAAGTAGAAGCATTTTTGTGTTACTACAAACTTGAAAAAGTATAACATTATCGATGATTATTATGAAAAAACTACGACAACGAATGTTGTCTAAACAATAACGTGTATTTTTTTAAATTGAAATTTAACCTTGGATAGTGGCTAACGCTCCAACCTCCTTAAATTGAAGCCAAAAAAATACAGTTGAAAAATTTCAAATTTTTAAAATTTTATTTGTACAACATTTCACGAAACAATACTGACTCATTTTTTACACGATTCAGCCTTTGCTCATCACAATTTCACTCATCTTTAATTGTATCAATTAATAGTTCATACCTCTAAGCTGTATTCACTAGTCGATCTGAGAACATTTATGCGATTAATTCTCGATATTTACTGCGAAGGGTTACAAAAAACAGTTTTTTTCTTTCTTCAAATCTAGGCATGATTAAAAAGTGAAAAAAGTTAAAGTTTACAAAAACTTTCGATTAATCTTTTTTACAAAAGTTTAGACACAAATTTATCAAACAAAAGATTAGTTTTAAAAAAGCTGTTTTTTGTAATCCTACTATCCTTCACAGAAAATATCGAGAATTAATCGCGTACAAGTTCTCAGATCGACTAGTGAATACAGCTTGCGAGTATCAACTTTCAATTAATGCAATTGAAGATGAGTGAAATTATGGTGCGCAAAGTCCGAATCGTGTACAAAAATGAGTCAGTATTGTTTTCTGAAATGTTTTACGAATGAAAAAAAAGAAATAAAAAAAAATTTCTTAAGTTTAAGTAGCAGCTAGTGCAAAGTTGTGAAAAAAGTCGATGAAAATTGGTCTTTTCATTTTGATGAAGCAGGTTATGCTATAACACGCCGAGTTTTTTCTCGCGACTTTCTACCCGTATATTCGGCATTCGAACGTGGTGAGAATTCTCAAAGGGCGTTAATTGGGAAACAGTAATGGAATCAAATTGCGGATCGCAATGAGGAGCCCTACGCGCGGTGTCCGGTACTGACGAATAAACTCTGTCGAGATGTCGGTGCATCTTGGGACTCGCGAACAAATTTGTGCATCGAACGACGGAAGGAATTTTTTTCTTTCGGCGATGCGAGAAGTCCCCGTTGAGAATTTGAAGGAAGAAGAAAAAAAAGTTTCAAACGACGGGAAATAGGGCGGAATCCACGTGGATTCTAACGTGGACACCCTACGTGCGGCGTCCCTGTCAAAGCCCTGCAGAGATGGCAAGAGATACATTTGCGGGGGTATTTTTTCGGTAACAAGGTGGAATGCGTTTGCCGGAAAACGACGGTGCTCGTTTGATCGTCGGAACTTGGTGGCTCGTCGTAATGGTTATCGTCGCTACTTACTCGGGAAGTCTCGTTGCTTTTCTCACGTTTCCGCGAATGGAGGAGAGCGTTTCTTCCCTCGAGGATCTCGAGGGACGCAAGGTCACCCTCACGTGGAGTTTACCCGCGAAAAGTTATCTCGTCGAGTATCTGACGAGGGCCGATAGGAGCGGCCCGTACGATCGGCTCTTGGGCGACGAGGCGCGTCCCGCGGAGAGACACGACACGGCCAATTTCGAGGCGATCCTCGATCGCGTCAAGGAGGGTCGCCATGTTCTCATCGACTGGACGAGTTCACTGGGAATGCTCGCGCGAATCGATAATCCTCTCATCGGCGACGGGCTTTGTCATTTTTCGATCGGTACCGAGACCTTTCTCGAAGAATCGATTGCCCTCATTTTTCCATCGGACAGCCCCTATCGCTCTCTCGTCGATACGCGGTGAGCGTGCCCCCGCCCCGCCCCCTCCTCTTGTTGCCTAACTCGCCCAACTTGACCCGATACGGCGGCAGATTGAAGGCGATGAAGGAGGCCGGTTTGATCGATAAATGGACCAAGGATCGAATTCCGTCGAGGGATGAGTGCTGGGAAGGATCCGGCATCAACGATCGAGTCACCGATCACAAAGTCAACGTTTGGGACATGCAAGGAATATTCTTCGTCCTGTTTCTCGGTAAGCGGCGCCCGCAATCCCCTCGACGCGATACAAATCGCTTCGATCGATATTTCCCCCTCCAGGCTATACGCTCGCTCTGGCGTTCCTCGCATGGGAATTTCTCACGCACTGGCGCAGTCGGGCGAGGGAGAGAAAAATCATTCGTCCTTTTCTCTCCTAGAGGACGTTTCGTCGCATTTGCCGCACTTGCGAGGAAACCGTTTCCGCCCGTTTCCGACTTTGTTCTGTTTTTCATGTGTTATTTTTCATCGAAATCCAAGAGCCACGCGCTTTTTTTCAATCGGCGGAAAAACGCTTTAAACGGGTGTGAAATTCACCCTCGGAGTGACCTTTGCTGTTTCCCATATTTCTAATCGAGATACTTTATTGAAGCTAATTGGAGAATAATGCTTATGGCGAATAACTAATAATGCGCTTTTTTCAATGATGAGGGGGTGAATTTGCAGGAATGGATGGGGATTGTATACTGCCGCTCAAAAGTTTGGATACACCATGCGATATTTCTTGCCGCACTAAAAGTTGCATATCTTTGTCATAGCATTTTTTCAGATTTATTTCAAAGTTCTTTTTACAATGTTTTTTTTTTCAGGCCGTCCAGGTTTTGAAACATTTGAAAAAATCTAAATAAATGTCAACGCATTTAACCCCTTCGTTGGCATTGACGCAATAGTGCGTCAACCTTTATTTCCCTATTTAACTTGCTCTGATTTGAAATCGGAGCCTCACTCGGGGGTTTTTGGGCTCGCTGAATCCGAATTTGAAGTCAAAATTTAGAAATTCGAAATGGCGGCGCCAATATGGCGGACAAAAATAAAAAACTCTACTCGATTTAGATAAAAATTAGAACTCCGGGATTTTTGAGGTCGCTTATTACAAATATGAATTTCAAATTTGAAAATTTAAGAATGGCGGACCGAAATTGAAAATTTTACTCGAATCAATCTGTATTATTTGCATTTTCACTCGCCATATTTGTTCGTCATTGTGAATTCCTGAATTTTGAGTTTAGATTCGCAATCAGCACCCTCAAAAAACCCAGAGTACAAGTTTTCAGGATAAAAAAAATTTCCTGCCATTTTGGGGACTTTTTGTCGAATTGTCTCTGTCAACGAAGGGGTTAAAATGATACATTGCAACATTTACCCCTCTTGATATTTTGTCTCTAACCCAATAGTTTTCGAGATACGGCAATCAATTTTTTGGAAGATTCTACGAGTTTCAGTCGAGCAAAAATTTCAAATAAAATTCTGAAAAAATTCAAGCGAATTTATAATCTAAATCTCAAAGAGTTTCTCCTGATATTTTGTCCTAAACGCCATTCTTTTCGAGTTAAGACATCCGACTCATCGAAGTGTCGAGCGAAAATAGTAAAAAATAAAAAATCCCACAGGAAAATTCTTTAAAAATTCCAGGCTATCCAGTATAAACTTACGCTACTTTTTACACCTTTGACATTTCCACGTAAACCTTATAGTTCTTGAGTTACAATGCATTTTCCAGAATTAGTATTTTTCAGCCAAAAATGAAATAACATTGCGAAAAAATCGTACGAAACTTAAAAAAAACAAAAATGGAGCTCTTGCTACCCCGTTCAAGTTCATCATGGATGAACATGACAAAAGGATGTTCCACAAGTCATGCGCCCAATTCTCGATGATGGAAAAAAAACCGAAAAACAATCAGGTACAAAAGTGCGTACCGGGTCGAAAAAAATCATAAAAAATATTTCAAAAAGGCAAAACGAAGCTGAATTTGTTCCCTTCAAAACGCTATTCAAAAGTTGTAGGTATTTGAACTTAAGAAATGAATTTTCAGTGAAAAATTTCGTTATAACTGCTCATAAACTGCTCATAAAATGAAAAGTTTTCGATTAATCAGAAATTCCGTACGTACTTCTCTGCGAAATGCAATCAGGAACATAACTAAAAAATTTGAAGTAAATCGAGTGAAAATTGTTGAAGTTATTTGTCACGCCAATTGGAAAAAAGCTGTTTCGAGAAATTTCGAGTAGTCGGCCATTTTGTACATCGAAAAAAAAAAGATATATTTTCTAACAGCTTGATATTCATATTTATGAGTGAAGCAATTTTTTTATACGAAAAAAATGGTCAAATTCGCACATGATTTTATACCCGGTACTGTGGCCTAACCCCTTAACCCAACAACCGGTGTGCTGGTCTAGTGGTTAGCGTACTTGTCTCTGAACCAGGACATCGGGAGGTCGCGGATTCGAATCCTAGTCTCGTAGTCTCGGAGAAAAATAAACACGGGCGTGACGTAGCTCCATTTCTACACGGATGGCGAGCATACGGACCGGTACTCGCGTGTGTGTGTGTGTCGTATGAGTATGCATGTAGCCTGTAATTTATTGGTAGAGGTTTTCCCCAGTTTCCCTATACACATGGCAGAAATGTCATGCCAAATGCGATACAGAGGGGGAAGTCGGCTGCGGCCGCAAGGTGGGGATGAGGTGTCGAATATGGCCGAGAATGTAATAAGAGCAAAGACCCCGTACTGTGGAATCTACGATTAAAAAAAAGCTACCCTTATATAGGATCACCATTTCCGATGTCCTCATCCGCTTTGTTCAGTTCGCGTCATGTTTTTCTTCATCGAAATTCAAATGACGGAATTTTTTTATCCCATGGTGAATAATGTAAAATTGATGGGGGTTGAGAACGTTGAAAGCTGTTACAACGTAGAGGCTGTTGGTTAACCCTTCGAGTGCACACCTCCGCCGCCAACCTATAAGTGCATCTTGGGTCAATCTAACCCAAGGCGTTTTTCAAATCGTTGTATTCCGGTGAATATGAATTTTTTGTTGTTTTTATTTGTGGCGACGTTTTTTGTAGTAAATTATGCATATTTTATGGCCCTGAATTTATTTTTTGACGAAAACTAAAATTAAATGCCAAAACATTCGTTCAAAGTGGGGCATACGTTGAAAAATTCGTTGAAAAATACTAAATACGTACGGTCAAAACGACCCAGTGTGAACACGAAGGGTTAAACTTCGGGCAAACTGTTTCCATAAGAACCTCATTTGGCGATAACGCTTCTAGAGTATAGAAAAATAATTAAGTATCGGACATTTCTCTTATACTGTATTATTGGTGAATTATGATATTAATTTTCATTAAAAAAATATTATTATTTGACTGCAATCCCCGGATTATGTAATCAGTTTTAATTCCGACGATTCGTCAATCTGTTGGTTCTTGAGATTCTTGGTTCCGAAGTAAAGCCACTTTATAAGCCTTCTTCGATTACAAATGATTCCGTAGAAATGTAAAGAATAGTTTTCAAGTCTTACCAATTTTTCGACTTTCACCCCCTATACATTTTCTTTCACCCCCTCGGAATTGAAGAAAAAAGGCGTTCTTCATTATTCGCCATAAGCATTGTTTTCAATTGGTTTCAATTGAACATATCTCGATTAGTAATATGCAAGAAGGCAAAAGTCACTTTCAGGGTGTCGAACTTTGAGGGTGAAGTTCCTCCCATAAAAGCATTTTACCGATCGAAGAAAAATTTGTTCGAAATTGGAGGGGGACATCAGAAACGGTTTACTTGTTAGTTTTGAGTAGAAGATAGAATTTTATTTGAGAAGTGCGAGTCGTCGCACGAGCACCGAATAGAAGAATTACGTAACGCGAGCCTACTCGGGCTCCCCACTCCACCGCGCGCTGCTTCTCTTCTCTCCTCTTTATCGAAACTTTGCGCACAAATTCGCGGAGAAAGGTGGTGGTGGTGGTACGGCGGCGGCCTTCCCGATTCCCTCGAAGAAAAAGGATGCCGTGCCGCCCGAACCCTCCCACCGCAATTTTTTTTGCCCGTTCCGTTCGCCGCGCGCACCCGCCAGTTTGATCGTGGACTCGCTCGCGATCGTTCCTCGGACACCCTCGACGAACAATCGCAATGACGAATCGATTGGCCGATTATGCCGCCAGCGGACTATCCGTTCGCCCTGTCGTTCGATCCATCAAAAAACTGTTACTCTACTCCACAACGATTATTCTTATTCTCCAACGTGAGTCGACACTCTCTTCTCGTCCATCGTCACACGTACGCCTTTCCCGCTTGTACATATTCTTGTATTTTTTTTCTTCGAGGAAGCGACGCACGCGACTCGAGCTTGGATAGTCGAGACGCCGTCGCCGTCGCCGTCGCCGCCGCCGTCACCGGTAGCGGGATCATCTGCTGCTCGTCGTCACGACTCTGCTTTCGCTGGTTTTCCACACGATACCGTGCAATGGCCGAGACGTCCAGGACGTCCGGTCGACGTTACGACGGATGCGATAAACGATCTAGGTATCAAGATTCTCGATCGATACGTCCAACAACAGAGGGGAAACGTCGCTTTTTCCCCAAGCGGACTCGGCTTCGTTTTGGTCGCTCTGTACGAGGGTGCAGCCGGTAGCAGCGCGCGGGAGATCAGCGAAGTCCTTGGCTTGCCGCGCGATCGACGCCTCACTCGAATCGGCCTGCGCGATATTCATCGCAGATTGCGAGTGAGTTTGCTACTTGCCGAGTCTAGATTTTCAGCCTATTTTCATCCTGCAGCTCCTCACTGTGGTACCAGACAAAGGTAGTCAGGTATTCCGAGTTCAAATTTACAGCCTATTTTTAAGGCTCTCTGTTTGAGGCTCACTTGATGATGCTACTAGATGCCGACTATGAGCCTCAAAATCTCACCCACTTCAACTTTGCTGCTGCTGCTGCTGCTGCTGCTGCTGGTAAGTTCTGCGCAACACCTCACACTCCTACCTGACCCGGTCCAAGTAGTTCTTGCTTCTCTTTTCATTGCGTTCGAGTCTACCGAGCACGTGTCTGTTTCGACGAAACACACGATGACGATAATAAGAATTCACGATTGCCATGCGACAGACATCGTCTGTCGCATGGCAATTCAAGGGAATGAAAATGATCTCCATTAACGACAAAGACATCGCCGCATACCGACTCTCTCACAATCGCGCACACGGTGTTCACGGAGTACAACCACATTTAATTTGCATTGGCCAATAATTACAACGTGAACATCTGACAAAACGATTGTACCAAAAACATTGGCTTTCGATTTATTTGAATATATTGTCATTGTTACATTGTTAATGTCGAGGTTTTCATTGATACTTGTTTCATTAGAATATTTCCGCATCTGAATTAGAAACAAACTTTCGAAATTATCGTTCAATTTCATTAATATGCACTCGGCAAAAAAATTATAGGAGTACAAAAATTTCAAATTTTTCTCAGTGATTTGTGAAAGGCCGTACATTCGTGGAAAATGGTAGTATCGAAAAAAAAAATACTTTAAAGCTTGCAATCTCTTGTTTAAGAATTTCGCGGAGAAACATTTTTCTGAGCATCACGCCCCGCGCTGTTTTAAGAAATAGCGCGAGGCAAAAATTTTGAATTTTTTTTATTCGAAATCGTCTATAGGGTAAAAAAAAATTCTGGCTGAATCAATGCTTAGGTTTTTTAGCCTGATTCTTTGGCTTCAATTTGGTGCTTTTTTGCGCTCTGTACGACCATTTGTCGCTGAGATATCGGCGATTGCATGAAAAAAATCAGCGTTTTTTCTTTGATCATCGATATCTCGTGAACTTATGATCGTACAACGAACGCAAGGTGGGTTTCGGAAACTTGAATAAGTCCTCAATAAGTTCCTTTCGGTATTTTAGGAAATTTTTTTTTTCAAGCTCAATATTGATTTGAAAAAGTACAAAAAAATGATTTTTTTTCCGTTTTGGAAAATCCATCGCAACTTTGCAAATATTGCGAAAATGACCAATGTTCCCATGTTTTATTTAAGCTCAATACATGCCCAAACACCCTGTAAATTTTTTAATAAATCGGTTAAACCGTTTTTTGAACCCGAATCGTCCAAGTGTCATTAAAAAGTAAAGAAGCAACTTTTATTGCTCCTAAAATGTTAATTGATGATGATTAATTAAGATGAAAAAAAAAATCGTTTTTTTTTCACAACTTTCCATTAACTACTCATCAAATGTGGACAAGAAATGTCGAAATTTTGAAGGAAAAAAAATTTCGTTATTTTTCTGACAATTTCTCATTAACTATTCATCGAATGTAAAAAAAAATCAAAATTTTGAAGAAAAAAATTAACTTCAAAATGTGTAGAAAATGTTATGAAATCATCATCTGTTCAGTGTTGATGCGATTTTTTGTTTGCATGCCATAATTCATCGAGTTAAAATTAATTGCATTAAATTAAGTTGATACCCTCAAGCGAATCTTCATACACCTTTTTACACGCATCGCTATACAATTTTTCAATCACTTTTGTGAAAGCTCTCAAGCATTTAAAATCAACAGTTTTTTTTAACTATCAAATTTTGTCATGAAATAAAAGTTTTTTTTTCCAAAACAACACATTTTTCTGTGAGAAAAAAACGCTCTACTTTTTCCGATTTTTTTTCTTCACCTTAATCATTATCAATCGATGTTTAAGGAGCAATAAAAGTGCTCCTTTACTGTTTTATAAAACTTTGACGATTCGGGTAAACAAAAATTACAAGGTCTTTGGTCATGTATTGAGCTCAAAAAAACCCGGGCCCATTGGTTATTTTCGCAATATTTTCAAAGTCGTGGATTTTCCAAAACGGCAGAAAAAGTCATTTTTTTGTACTTTTTCAAATCAATATTGAGCTTAAAAAATATGTTTTCCTTTAAAATACCAAAAGGAACTTATAGAGAATTTATTCAAGTTTCCGACACCCACCTTTCATTCGCTGTACGATCATTAGTTCATGAGATATCGATGATCAAAGAAAAAACGCTGTTTTTTCATGCAATCGCCGATATCTCAGCGAAAAATGGTCGTACAGAGAGCAAAAAAAAACACCAAATTGAAGCTGAAGAATCAGGCTAAAATGCCCTAGCATGGATTCAACCAGGAGCATTTTTTTTTTTGAGACTATGAAGGATGTTGTATATTAAAAAAATCGAAAATTCTTGACTCGCGCTATTTCTTGTGACAGCGCCAAGCGTGATGCTCAAAAAAAAAAATTCTCCCCGAGAACCTTGAATTCAAAAATCATTGAAATTTTCTTTGAAATTCTTCTGCTGCTTAAATTTTATTGCTGACCGTATAATACATCATCAAAATAGAGCATATTCTTGGTCCATTTTAGAACGACCGATATGGCATTTTTACCTCGAAAAATTCGCAAGTCGAATTCGACGATTTTTAATCAATAGTACATTGTGTACCAGGGAGAAAAAGTGGGACTTTTACGCCGAGCGCGATGTTCATATCAGATCGAGTCGTAGCCGAGCGCGCGAGGCGAAAACGAGCACTGAAAACATCGCGCGAGGCATAAAAGCCCCTGTCTCCACGGTGCACACGATTATTTATATAACAAAACCATGTTTGCCGAGCTTTTGTATTGTTAAATACATATGGCTGCAAGCACGTGCAGAAGGTGTATTGCATATGGAAGCTGTATCGCAAATGGAAGCTGCATTACGCACACCGCTCGGGGTTGGGGCTACGCCCCCCCCCCCCCCCCAAACGTAATTTTGAAATGAATTAGCATATCTTAATATACTATCTTATTAATAATTTTTAATAAGGCGTTCACCGTTCACACGCATGAAAAAGCGAGGAAAACATAATTGCGTTACATCGGAGTACTTTTTAAATGCATCATTATATTTGAATGTACTATTTGTAAAGATAATTTCGGGATAATTGAATATATGTTATTTATCCCGATACAAGCTTGTCGCGGTGTCAGATGAATGTTACAGCTGTAAGACTGACAGCTGTTCCACAGCGGCGTTCAATGCCCGTGAGCGTGACAAATGCAAACGCGCAAGCTTTTGAGGCCTAGGCCCTAAAATACCTCTTTTAGGTCCTGTTTACACGCACGAAAAAGCGAGGAAAACTAGGTTATGGTATATAAATATATGTATTCCAATAGAAAGTTCGCGAATTAAAACGGTATTCGTGAAAAATTCCATATCCAAACAAATGTTCAACTCGTCTGATAATTTGATTATTCTTATAACTTAATAATAATAAACAGGGGTTATTAATAATGCTTCATTGATGTATCGTATATATGAAAGTATATACGGACGTGTAATGAGAAAAAAGTTCATGAAAAAATTAAAATCTGTTTTTTGTCGTTGTCATTTTACGATTAAGCACTATCAAATCAATTTATTGGTAAGACTTTGTACGTACAGTTACATATTAAATAACATATAAGTAATTCCATTACAAAGATACCAACAGGCTTTACAAATATACAAGAAAAATGGAATTATAATGAGTCCTTATCGCTTGTTGAAAATACGAGTCAAAATTTCCGCCGTCCTTACAATTTTCGACAAATACAGTTGCATGCAAAAGTGTCAGGCCAAAGATAATTTTATGATTAAGTAACGTTTGAAGGATGCAAAATGGAAACACAATAATATCATCGTAAAGTTCTCTTATTATGCAATCAAAATATGTAATTCAAAAACTGTCTGTAAGGATTAACAATTATTTGCAAGAAAAATAACACGTTTTGCTGCTTCATAAATGTCCGGCCAAATTCCAAAAAGATATAATTCGCTTCGCTTTGTTTACGTTATCAGTCGCGAAATCATGTAAGCATTGAGAGCTCTGTTCCTTTTGCATTGTACGATCAGTAACACTGAGTCAAGATTTCGAAACGCACGTCTTTAGATATATGTAGAGTGGTTATCAAGTTGCACAACGTAGGAAAAGTTTCACGTGAAATAGCTAAAATTTTGGCGATTGGAAAATCGACTGTTAACGATATAATAAATAAATTCAAGACTACAGGTACTATAGAAGATAAATACTGTCCTGGGAGGCCTAGTAAAACAACTAATCGTGTCGATAAAGTGATCAAACAAAGGCTATCGCAGACGTAAAAAAGAATGCTGCAATCATCGTGCGTGAATTACGCGAAGTAAATTTGGCTGACATTAGCCAAAGTACTTTTTCACGTAGACTGACAGAAGTGGGACTTTTTGGACGTGTTGGAGTTAAAAAAACCGCTCATCGGTAAAAAAAATAAGACGGCCAGATTAGAATTTGCAGAGCTGAACTGTTGAAAATTGGAAAAAAAAGTGCTGTTCTCAGACGAAACTAAAATTAATGTGTTTGGAAATGATGGGAGAAGGTACGTTGGCCGACCAAAAGGAACTAGAAATGATTCGCGATATCAAACACCAACTGTGAAGCACAGTGGAGGTAGCATTTTGCTATGGGATGCATTCTCTTGGAAAGGCGTCGGTCCAATCTTTAAAATTGAAGGCACTATGAACTCTGCTATATATAGAGATATTACATTAAAAGAAATGCTGCCTTATGCTCGTCAGAATATGTCACGAGGATGGATTTTTCAGCAAGATAATGATTCAAAACATCGACCACAGCTCCTTCAGCAGGTTTTTAGCAAGATAAATATTCGAGTTTTGGAGTGGCCGAGTCAATCTCCGGACTTGGAACCCATAGAACATTTTTGGCAAGAGTTAAAACTAAGAGTAGGAACTGAACATTGTGCCAATAAAGCTGCTTTGTGGGGAAAAGTTCAAGAAGAGTGGAAAAATATCTCTCAAGATAGAATCATGAAACTCATTGAATCGATGCCTGACCGATGTGCTGCCGTGTGATAGCTTCGAAGGGCATGGCTACCGAGTATTGATGAAAATCTTACATTTATTACCGTTTTCAATTTTTTTTCTCGAGTCATTATATTTTTTCTTAGTGTATAGTGTGTAATTCGTACTTGGCCGGATAGTTATGAAAAATCGAAAATTGTTATTTTGGTTCTCAATAATTGTAAATAGTTATATATAACTTTTTCAATAGCACGTTTCGATTGCACAATAAAAGAACTTTACGGTGAAATGTTTGTGTTTCCATTTTACATATCCCGGGAAAAAAGTTCATATCTGAATATATCTGAATCATAACTGTAGAATCAGATATGATCAGACAAGAAAAATGGCCATATCTGTTCATGTAGTGTCATGACAGATCATGTATGCTTATATCTGAGCATGTATGATCATATCAGAGCCATTTTTATTATTTTTCGAGGGCAGACCCGTCCATATCGCAGCAGGTCTGACCAGATCCAATCCCCAGGCAAGATCTGATCTTGTTGGACAAGATCTATCTGTCCGTATAAGAATAAATACCGTGGATCCCAGTAGACCTGGACATCTATGAACAAGAGACCTGCCCATATGATAGAATCATAGTTTATCTGAACTTTCAGAACAGGTATGACTCCGACTATATCAGAGCAAATCTTACCCTGTTGAGACAGATCAAATCTTGTTAGTGCAGTCATGAAGATATTAAAATGTTTACATATATAGAGCGGGGTTATTAACACATCATTACTTGACGTGTTGATAATTAATAATATTATAGTAACTCACATGATCACATATAATACAGTCAGGTGAGGTGCCATATCTGATCGGATATCGTCTCATATTCTCATATATCGTTTCATATATTCAGATGTTTTCATGTGTGAACAACCGAACTGCATATCCCGGGAAAAAAATTTCATGTCTGAGTGGATATGTTCATATATGTTTCAGATATTGTCATATATGTATCCGATATATTCATATCTGACATTTTACAGTATCATATATGATTAGGTCTGATCATATTCCACATCACACTGTAAAAAATGATATGAAATTTACAATACATTTAAGATACAAAGGAATTGAATTTTACGAACTCGGTAGATGAAATTAAATTTACAACACTTGTACCGTAAATTTAAAACAGGAACATGAAATTCTAACGTGGATATAGAATTTAATAGATGGAACATGGAATTTCAAAGACAAGTTTGTAAATTTGTGGGAAATGGATTGTATTAACCCGTGTATTCAATTGAAAATTACTACAGATGTATAATAAATCAACGATGAAAAACAGAGTATTGAAAATACAAAACAAGTTTGAAATTTATTTACGGCTGCCTGAAAAATATAATACATCTGGAACTGAATTGGAATTGGAAAGTATCGTGATTGTACCCCTATCTGATATTATTTCCCATCGACGCAGAGTTAAATATAAGACAAATCTTTAGGAATATCGATTATGTACTTCTCGGAATAATACCATCCAGTACATGAATACTGTGATTCGATTCAGAAATTTCCAAGATAAAAGCCACTGAGATTAACAATTGTTTGTCAAAAACAAATGACAGATAAGTTGAATTTAATGTGTTCGTATATTAATATTGAAGAAACATTTTATGATTTTCATAATTGTTGACCCGGACGATATCTCAAAATCACATGAATTTCAAATACAAGCGTGCAGTGGACAGAGATGGGCGCGCGCGGTCGGTGTGCGGGCTCGGCGGTCACTGAAGTTAAGCAGTATTGGGCGCGGCCAATACTTGGAGCGGTGACCGTTTGCCCGTGCACTGGTTTGCGCGTCAACCTCTGAGTGGGAAACAGTTTGTCTGAGTTTCTCATGGTAATACAACTGAAACTCAGCCAAATATGACCGCCTGTTTCGGCCCAGGTTTTCCGCAGTTTCCCTGGGCCCTCGTGCAAATGCGATACAGTAGTGCATTAGGAAAGAGTGGATGCGGTCAATACTCTGGGGGGGGGGGGGGGGGCTCTGGAAGGAATGTGAATGATGGAAGGAATAAAGGAGAGGATGGTAAAAGGAGAAGAAGGCCCGTGCCTCTGAGGAATACATATATAAAGAAAAAAAATACATACGTGCAGTGATTTCACTGCATTTAAATTTTATTATTCAAGTATTCAATATTAATTATGGGATAAAGCTGTGAAAAAATCATATACACAAGTATCACGAAAGCATCATACAGTATATGAATTGAGTGGTCTTAATTTGATAATTTTCACATAAAAACGTATTGCAATTATCAATTTCTGAAATAAACTTAATACTTATGATCAGTAATTTTAATACACACCCGTATATTGATATTAGCAAATGGTTCTTGAATCAAATATACACTTGTATATTGATATCAGCAAATGGTTCTTGATTTCAATATACTTGGATGTGATTATTTCTTTACACGTGCATTATTTTTCAAACGCACAAGTATATTAATATTACGGAACTACACATTCATTTTTAAAATAACCTGTTTTTGATTTTCAAAATCGTATCTGAAATTTCATAGGCGGTATCCGCATAAAAACTTCCTACACTTGTATATTAATTTTCATACAGAAATTTTTTACAGTGCATATATGCATATATAAGATCATATCTGATCAAATACGGTATCTGGCCTGACCATATATGAACTCATATCTGTTTATATCTGACTAAGTACCAAGGAAAGTTGGTACCGTAAATTCGTATCTGAACATACATTATGTGATATCTGAACGTATCTGTTCGTATAAGATCATATCCGATCAAATACGGTACCAGACTCTGCTATATAGATCTCATATATGTTTTTATCTGGTCAAGTACCAAGGCGAGTTGGCAGCGCGAAACCATATCTAAACATATATGATGTGATATATGAGCAGGTACGTTCATATAAAATTCTATTCCATCAGATACGATACCAAACCTGGAAAATATACGAAGTCTTATACACTCATACCTTATCGTATATGCAGTTCAGTTGTTCACACATGAAAACGTCTAAATATATGAAACGATATCCCATCAGATACGGCATCTCACCTGACTGTATTATATGGGATCATGTGAGTTACTATAATATTGTTAGTTATTAACACGTCGAGTGATGACGTGTAAACCCGCTTTATATATGTGAACATTTTAATATCTTCAGGACTGCTCTAATAAGGTTTGCTCTGTTTCAACAGGGTAAGATTTGCTCTGATATAGTCGGAGTCATACCTGGTCTGATAGTTCAGATAAACTATGATTCTATCATATGGGCAGGCCTATGGTTCATAGATGTCCAGGTCTACTGGGATCCACGGTGTTTTATTCTTATACATTCAGATCTGGTCCGGTAGGATCAAATCTGTCTGACAAGATCAGATTTGGTCTAATAAGATTAGATCTGTCCGACATGATCAGATCTGGCCCAAAAATTCAGATCTGGTCCAACAAGATGAAATCTTGCCTACGGATTGGATCTGGTCAGACCTGCTGCAATATGGACGGGTCTGCTCTCGAAATTATAAAAATGGCTCTGATATGATCATACATGCTCAGATATAAGCATACATGATCTGTCATGACATTACATGATCAGACCTGGCCATTTTTCTTGTCTGATCATATCTGATTCTACCGATACGATTCAGATACATTCAGATATATTCAGATATGAACTTTTTTCCCCGGGCTTCTATATGCATATGTGATGTGGACTATGATCAGACCTAATCATATATATGATACTGTAAAATGTCAGATATAAATATATCTGATACATAAATGACAATGTCTGAAACATATATGAACATATCCACTCAGACATGAACTTTTTTTCCCGGGATCCTTTAAAGGTTACCCCATCATAAAATTATATTTGGCCGGACACTTTTGCATGCAACTGTATCTAGCATGAGACGGAGAATGAATAACTGCTGCTACGTGAGAACAGCAACCGACCGTACGTTTGCACAATAACAGCAGTACCTAGTAATCCCATTGATCCCATTCTTATTAGGACAATATTCAATAAAACAGCAGTATATATTTGCATTTATATGTCGATACTTACATTATGATCTTCATCCGTCTTTTCAGCTAAATAGGAAATTGCTCGCGAAAGCTGCTACGAACCACTAAATAGTAACTGCGAATCTTGTCACTCATCTCCGCAAAATCAAATTGATTATTTGGCATGATTTTTGGCAAACGGTACTTTTTGACGAGCCCAAGGCTGTTTTTTCTACATCATTCGCTTACGTATTAGCCTGATGTTTATCAAATTTCACAACAGACAATACTTGTTCCGAAACAACTCCATAGGAACTGAAGCGTTTTCCGAACTCGTTATGGAGAAAACAAGTGATTAAACAGTACGATTGTGCTTTCGGCGGTAAGTTATTATCCAATTTATGATAGAAAAGAGCAAACTTTTGTTTAATCGCCCCATCAACAGCTTCCACTACCCAGCGGAGTTTTATCACGAATCGAGAATCGCGTTTGTCTCACGTGTTATTAGTTGATTATGTTTTCCTTCTAGTGCTCACATTAATATTTCAAATCCTTGGCCTCATAAATATTTTACGACCCCACGGTGTAACCACGATCAACTACAAAAAAGTATTTTTTTCAAGCAGTTTAATCAATTCATTTGAACTTGACATAATGCTTTTCAAAACAGCGGCATAATTTTTATTCGCAGTACGCAAACAAAAATATCGCGTTCGACTTTTAATAGATGGCGTTTTGTCGTGAAAACAGCTTCAATCATTGTTAGCGACCGTCCCAGATATATTTTTCAATTTCACTTTTAATATCATTTATCAATTCTCTTTTCAATTCGTCTATCAAAATCATATTTAAAAAAAGTTCCAAGTTACAAAAAAAATCATATTTTATGTTTTCATTATTTTCCATCAATTTGAAAAAAAAAATGGAACAAATTTCTGAGTACAAAGAGGTACGAGAGACGTCTTCGGTTAAAATTTGATGATTGTACCTCTGAAGAAACGTACTTGAAAAAATGGATTTTATTTTAATTTATTTTCTCAAAAATACATTTTTATGGTGAAATCGGGCAAAAAAGTTCTCACGCATTTTGTTCATTGGTACTTGGGAAAAAAGTACCAAAACGATTCCCTCCCCGGCGTATCGAGAGAAAACGTCTTGGGAGCAGTTTTGGCATGCTTATCCGGCTATCCGTTATTTATATAATTTAACAATAATAAACATAGAGTATATTCGTCATGCTGCACAGATGTCGCAAAGTTACTGTACGATAACGAGCGCTGAAAAGAAAATTCTTAGCAAGATGGCAATGTATTATTATTATTATTATTATTATTATTATTCTTTTGATTATATGTTTCGTCGAAAGAGACACATGCTCGGTAAATTCAAACGCAATGAAAAGAGGAGCCGGAACTACTCGAACCAGGTCAGGTATATGATTTATGTGCAGGAGATAGCTGCCAGTCACCGGCAGCACAGGAGGCGCCAAAAAATTGATTCGGGTGAGATTTTCAGGCTCATATTATAGGACCTGTAGGATCGAGTAGCCTCGGTGGGGGGGTCTCGAATGGAGTCCAAGGCATTGAGAAAAGACTAAAAATTCCGACTAGGGTTTGCGTCTCTCTCGTACCTGTAAGCTGAACGAATCTCGGTTGTACGCTAATTATCCGCTTATCTCCGAGAGCTATCTCAACGCTGATGCCTTCCTCGGGGGTCTCACTCTCAATCGTGAAGATATTAATCTTCGAGAGGACTATGAGCGAATTCTACGATTTTACGGCTTCGACATATCCGATTCCGCCATGGAGAATAACGAAACGACAAGTTTATCGGGCAATGCTACGGACTCGCCCAACGAGAATCCCGCCGACGAGGTCGAGACGCTGCCGTCACCGAAGCTCACTTCGGCTGTAACCACCGTCACCGCCGATTCGGGAACGACCGCGTCCAGTAGCCCCCTGACCGTTGTCCCGACTACCAGCCCCGTGACCGTCGTCCCGACTGCCAGCACCGTAACCGACGCCCCCCCGACGACCTCCTCGAGCAGTTCCACGACCGTCGCCCCCACGACGACCGACGCACCGACGACCGTCTCGAACGATCCAACCGTGATTGACGCTCCGACGCGCGGCACGCCGAGTACGAACGATACCGTCGCGACGACGACGACGACGACGACGAGTACTCTGGCTGCCGCTACTGTCCCGGGAGACACCGTCACAACCAACCTACCGCGTCGACGACGTGGCATTTTCCACGGACCGCTCGGATACTTTTCGGCTTCTCCACCCGGTAACCAACTACCCCAAATTTCACTCGTTATACTTTGGCAAATTGATCCGAGACCGAAATGTTTCAGAAGACGTCGCTGCCGCCGCCGCCGCCGCCGCCGTTTGGCTCGACGAGGAAGAATACGGGAGGTTAAACGATAACGAGGATTATCCGTCCGATGAAGGAGATCGGGGGGACTCGAGGCGTTCGACCGAGATCGTCTTTCTAGTAAATGGCTGCGATTATTCGCGCGTTACCGGCGCGACTTACACGGCATTTTTGCCCTTTTCCCACTTTGCCTCGTTGCGAGCTTCTTTACTGGAATTTCCCTTGGACGTGAGTAAACGAGGCCCGCGCGCCCTGACTATACAATAGCCCTATATAATAACGCCTTTTGTCCTCTCTCGCTCCGAAGGATCCGCGCTACAAGATACTCGTAATGTTGCCGAGCGAGGCGACGAACGGTACGAGGGATTTGGCGAGGACATTGGCGACGAGACCGATCACACTGAGGAAATTGCGCGCTTCCCTCGGAGCGACCTGGCTCACCGCTGTCGTACCGTCCTTCATGCTTCGGGGATTCGTCACTCTCACTCCTTACCTGCAGAGGGTGAGCGGACAAAAAACACGATTTTACGCCTCTCGAGATATTTCTACCGACCGAAGCGGCTTTTTTTTTCTCCTTTTTCTTCTTCTTCTTTGCGCAATAGTCGTCCATCGAAGCGTAATCGCGCGCATCAGCGCTATGCTCCGTTTGTTCCGAGTTGCTCTTATCCGCGGGGAAGGGGCTGCATTTACGCCTCTGATATCTCGTAACGTTTGTCGCTTTGCGATTGTTGCTTTCGCGCTCAACGCGCAGCCTTGCCTGATTCCTCGCAGCTGGGAATCTCCGACGTGTTCGATCCCCGAGCCGCCGACCTGACGCCCATGAGTCCCGATCTCGGTGTCTACGCGAGGGACGTGCAGCAGAGCATAGGCCTCAACATCAGGAACACGGGGAAAAGTGGGAATGGCGGGGCCGGGAGGGGAATCGGCGGTGCGGACGGTGGGGACGAGGAGCGGAGACCGCGCACGAGGCAACGCGACAGCGACAAGGACGGCTCGCTACGCACCACTCTTCTCGCTCCCCCGCCGCCTTTTTTCCTCACCGGAGGGCCTATTTTACCGAGATTCCGAGCAAATTTGCCTTATCCGTCCTATTCAGGTTTGTCTCTCGAGTATTTTTAACTTTCCTCACCGCGCGAGCTCCGCCCCCCGTCTTCTCGCTTCGTTCCGCCGCCGCCGCCGCCGCGTGATCCTCGGTGCGCGAACGCCACTCGTTTAGCAACCGTTTTTTCCGTTTATTGTCGCGAGATAGTTTCTCAGTATTGTTGCAAAGTTGGTTGAATTTAACGAGCGATATCCCGCGTGAGTCAGCTCCTTCCTTCCACCACCACCACCAGCACCCCGTTGCTCCGCTTGAGCAAATTCTTTTCTCGTTGCAGGTCCGCCGTACGAGAGAGCAACTCCCGTCGTTCCGTTCGTCGTCGACCGGCCCTTTCTATACTTTATCGTTGACGACGAAACTTCGGTTACTCTGCTGGCTGGTCGAATCGATGATCCTCTCAACTCGAGGGTGCTCTGATCTCGCGCGATCGAGGTGAATAGCGCGCGAAAGGAATAACGAAAGAGAAGAGAGACGCGCGTTAACGCTCCGTCGCAACCGCGTCAAATTTATTCGTCGATGCTTCAACCTTACCTAGCGCGATAAATATACATATATGTAGAGTCGAGTCTGCTTATTTTTCGTTTTACTCGCCTTCGTACGAAGTAACCTCGCGTAAATCGCAATAAATCTGTACAAATTCACCTCACTCGGATAGACGAGAATACGCAAAGATACGAGGGTACGGGGCAGCAGCCTCTCTGTTTTTTTTTCCTCGCGGGGCGCGACTGACCGCGATCGGCGAATAAATCGGCAAGAGTTTGGCTTCGAAGATTCAGATCCGTCTTCGTTGCTTTTGCCTGTCGCGCGCGCGTGCGCGGACTTTTTGGGTTTCGTCAAAGCGGGCACTCGGATACTACATCGCAGGGGAAAAAAAACGAGGAGAGACGGAAGTAGCGGTTGTGGGCGTGAGGAGTTGCGATAGGTACGCGCGCGCGCGCGCGCGCGACGACCAACCTCTCATCGTATAGTCCTCCGGGTGTTGTTTGACTTACGAGCTACGGGCAAATATATTATTATCGATCCGAATTAACATCTAAACATCTCGATGGGGACTGTTGTTGCGTACAAGAGAGAACACGATTGTGCGCGTTTGCGGAGTCAACTCGAGATCGATGCGTACACGCGCGAGTCCTCGAAACTTTCACAGGCGCACGAGGCGGCCGTACGAGGTCTCGATTATTCACTCACCAATTGCTACGTACGCGTTTGCGCAACCGTCACGCGACTCTTTCTTTTCGGCAGTGTTTCTTTCGGTAAAAAAATATATATGCGTGTGCGTGTGCGTGTGCGAAAGAAGGGTCTTTTCTTGTCGCGGGTAAACCTCGCGATTGTCCTTGGAGAAATGTGGGATGATCGAGACGCATGCATTGTCGATTGCGTCAAGTGACGTTCTTCAGGATCCAAGGAACGAATTTGGAGATTCTCGTACAGACGCCCGGAAGATTAGCCTCGGCGCAGCCTATACCCCATGATATTATGCCCGCGAGAAAGTAGCGGCCGTCTTTGCCCCGCACTTGAAGCGGACCACCCGAGTCACCCTGACGAGTAAAAGAAAAAAGTAACAAATAAAAAGGACAAACTCGAGAGCGAGGCGAAATTGGCGAGATTAATGAAAAGATAAAAAAAAAGACAAAAATACGAGGCGAGGTACTTGCCTGACACGAATCGTGGCCACCGGTCTCGTATCCGGCGCACAAAAATATCTCCGGGATAAATTCGTGTCTTCCAGCGAGAAAAAACATAGTTTTGCATCGATCGTTGCTGACGATCGGCACCGAAACCTACGGCAAAGGTGAATCGATGAGCTACGGGAGAGGGGCAGAAAGAGAGAGAGAGGCAAGATTCGAAGAAAGAAGAGAAAAAAAGTAAACGAGTGCGGCGGGGTACCTCCTGCAGTACCGAGGGGAGCATTCCACCCTCGCTCAGTCTACCCCAGCCGGTAACGGTCGCGTTCTCTCCGATCAAAAGATCATCGCTTCCCGGTAGACATATGGGCGAGACGTGGGGTGCAAAGAGCAACGCGCTCTCGAGACGGACCAGGGCCAAATCGTACTCGTATGTGAAAAAATTGTACTTTGGATGGACGACTTTCTTGGCTATCCCCCGCTCGACGTAGGGCAGCCGCTCCTGAACCGACGAAAAATCGTAATCACCCACTCGTATGCGTATCTGAGAGGTGAGCAAACTGAAATAAAACGACAAGAGAGAAAGAGAGAGAGAGAGATAGAGAAAAAAAAAGTTGTCGGTGAGAAAAGGTCGAGGGAAATTAGCGAGCGCGGTGGGGGCGGGGGGGGGGGGGGGGGGGGGCGTGTAGCAAGAATATACGACTGACTCGTCGACGCAGTGTCCAGCGGTCGCGATCCAGTTGGCATTGAGAACGGCGCCCCCGCAACGATGAGTGCTCGAAAAGCCAAAGAAGGATGTTCTCCGTACGGAGACTTGCCAGGGCCATCGCCCGAAGGGAGCGTCTTTACCGCCGACGATACGCGTCTCCGGTTGGGGAAAGAGCGGCGGTACACCGCACTCAGTTTTCTCAGTCCCCCCAACGGCCGAGACGGTCGGCACGGTGCCCAAATTTTTTCGCGTCGTCGACGGCGTCGGTGTTGTCGTCGTTGTTTTCGCCGTTGTCGCCGTTGTCGCCGTTGTCGCCGTTGTCGCCGTTGTCGCCGTTGTCGACGTTGTCGAGGTTGTCGACGTCGCCGCCGCCGTTAGCGTCGTGGTCGGCTCGACCGTAGTTGCTTTCGTCATGGTTGTCGGCCTTATTTTCGTATCGGTACTCCCGGCCAAAGACGCGGCGGCGGCGACAAACGGTGTCGAGAAGGTTGGAGGAGTCATCGCGGTTGTCGGTCGATTCTTGGGTCGATCCGTAACCAGAGCGAGCGTCGTAACCCCCCCCTCCGCCACCAGAGGGTTTTCTCTTTTTCGTAGGTCTCGGCCTTGTCAACGCCGCTGTACCAAGATCGTCGATCGTGATGTAGTGAGCGGCCGGTGCGGTTCCGCTCGACGGCTTTGACTCGCCAATCTGCAAACACGTACAAATCAAACCAATTAAATATCATCATTTCGTTCAACGTGAAAACATCTCGAATAATTTTGATGGGTTTCTTTCGAAAACGTAGTATTTTCTCTCGTAGCCGGTCGACAAGCAATGGCGAGAGCAAGCGAGCGAGAGCGAGAGAGAGAGAGGGAGCAAAGAGCGAAAGTCATCGAGGCGCAATTCTCCCGTGTTCGATTGGAAAGTACCGCTCGAAGACTTATCGCCTGAGGAGGCGGCGGCGGCCGAACGCGGACGCTTCCATCTTCGGGATGAAGAAAATATCAACATCGAGCTCTATGTCATTTGTTTTCACCTGTTGGAAAGGGGGGTGGGACTCGGTTGACTCGGTCGATTCGAAACTCGGTCGATTTTCCTCGTGACTCTCGTCGTCGTTGTCAAGCGGATCCTCGTCGGTCGAGTGAGGCTTCGCGGAGGACGACAGTTGGGGGGATGTAAAAGCGTGCCCCGTCGAAAAGGCTCCGTTCTTCGAGCCGGACGCGCCGATGCTCGTAATCGTTGTCGACAACTTTGTGACGAAAGCGGGTTCCGTCGTCACTCTCCAATGAGTCGTTTGGCCTGGAAATCCGCTGCGAGCGTGTACCGGCGGCGGCGGAGAGGAGAATATCGAAATCAATTAATACGACTCGAGGAAACTATCGAGTTTGGTGAAACTCCTCTCCCACCCTCTCCCACCCGCCGCTTTCGTATCTCGCGTAAAAAATACCTGCCGGATGGACGAGGAGCTTCGGGTGGTTTCGGGGTCGTTCGACTCTTGGTTGGCTTCTTTGCCACTTCCGGTCTCGAGACAAAGTTTGGCCTCGCGTCGTGATCGATTATCGAAATTGGTCGATACGTGCTCGTACTCTTGAACGAGAAAGAACAAAAATGCAATTATTACGCGTCGAACGCGTTCAATTCGACCACTCGAAGCGTGCAAAAAAAGCAATTGTTCGAGATACCGGTTTCTGCGTTAACCCCGATTTTCGAGCTATACAGCCCAACAACACCTTTTCATATACCGCGTGACAAAAGATGCTTTATCGCCAAGAACAAATCTCACAATCGTCCACAAAAGTTGGCCAAAGCGCTATTTTATCAAATTTATCACGCCTGCTGCTTATATTTTTGTATTCACAAAGGGATAGCGGCTCCCGAACACGGCTTTCTTTGTATTATTCATTTTTTTTTCACCTTGCTCCGCGCTCCCTTAATTACGGACGTAACGCGATTATCTTTTGGTTAGCCGTGGCGGCGCACCTCTCTCGGTAGCAGTCGCAGAGAGAAAGCTACGAATACCTACACGAGAAACCTGATCGGCTCGCACCAACGCGCGACTCACTTTTTCTTCCGGTCTTTCGTAGAGGTAGGGCCTGTGGACGGTCTCGTGAGCCACCGAATCCTCGTCCTCTTTTTCTTCAAGCGTCTGAGCGTTGTTCCAGAAGAAAAACGAGGAGGAAGATCCGGGCGGTGGTCTCGTCCGCGACGAATCGGTAGGTTGATTCTTGGCGGGTAACCCGCTCGCCAAACTTGACCCGTAATCGTTCATTTTGTCCTCGAAGGTGTTGAAAGTCGTAGAGCCAGTGCCGTGCGACGCACTGTCCTGTGGTATTTTCGACCAAGATTCGCTGCCGGCGGCGGCGGCGGCGGCGGCGGCGCCGCTCGACACGGCCGCCGCCGCCGCCGCCGCCGCCGCCGCCGCCGCAAGCGTCAGTGGTTTTTGTTGCTTGTGTTTATGGAGGAGAGCCTCGTAATCGTTAAACTCTGGCTTTGCCTGTGGCCTCTTTTGAAAAGGACGCCCCGCCGAAACTTGCCCGATGTAGAACAACGTCGAGGGTCTCTCGGCATTCCCGTAGATCGGATTTTCGGTATTTTCCGATCGATCGGTTGTACGAGATTCCGTCTGGTGCAACGTCGATTCCGTCGTACCAGTTTCGTTGCGTACGCAACAACTGCCAAACATGAAGGTGTCGACGCAAACACCCACGTGGATCCCCTCGGACTTGATGCACTCCCATACGAACATGCACGTTCCGTAATTTCCACCGGGACCCGGCACTCTGCACGGCTTTGGACTGATTTTGTAGCCTGAAAGAGGATCATCGAACGATCCGAAAAATCAATCAAATTAACGATAGAGCGCGCCTGACGTACGGCGCAACGCGAGGAGCCTCGCTCGCCATTCGATCGAAATACCATCGTACCTCCCCGTTCGTACAAGAGGAACCGCCACCGCCGCCGAGAGAACACGAGCCGATATGAGAAGAGATTTCTTTCGCGCATTTCGATGGGACGACCCCCCCCCCCCGTAACGATCCGTACTTGTGGACCTATTATATTCGGGACGCGAGCTTTGAGCGTGCATTTTTCTATTCTCGAATTCCGTCACACGGAGGAAATGTTTTATAGAAACGTAATTTTTTAGACAATTATCCAATTCGGTGTGTCATCTCGTATCGTAGATGCGCGCGTCTACTAGGAGACGAGGAAAAAAAAGACGTCCGGCCGTTATCGGTAGACTACTCCCGCGGTCGGTTAGTAGCGCGCTTCCGCGATCCTCGATTCGATACGCGGTGTCCAAGCGCGAAGAGCCCCCTTTTTTTCTTCCCCACCCCCCAGAGCACGCGCGCGACAGCACGATCGCCAGCGGCAAGCGGAAAGAGAGGAGGAGGAGGGAAGGGAGAGAGAGAGAGAAGCGCGAGATTCTGCGGGACAGACCGCGTAAAACATAAAGAATTACTGACTGTGACCTCGATTGAGCGAGCTGAGAGCCCTGACGACGCCCAACCACCAGAGAATCGTCGCCACGTAACCGATCCACCGCATCCTGGTTCCTGAAAGAAAAAAAAAAAAAAGACAAAAAAAACAAAAGAATATTTATAAAACGACGGCTGCTCAATTTTACGTTCGCGTCGCCTTCCAAACAAATTCCAAAGAGCTCAACCAAAATTCTACGCGTCGATGTTACGATCGAAACAAGTACGAAGAAAGAAAGAAAGCAAAACAAGAACAAAAAAGTTTCGCGGTCGCCATGGACGATTGAAATTTCTCGTCTCGCATACCGGGTCAATCGTCGAACGATTCGTCTCGGGAGAATGCATCGACGAACGCAACCGCACAGCGGCAGTCGCGGTGGAGAGTCCCGACTATATACTCGCGCTCCTTTGGCGCGTATCTCCTTTCCTCTCGAGTTGCTCGCTATCCTCGCGCGCGCGCGCGCGCGGATATAGCTGCGTGCCTGTATATCTTTCGAATCGTTTGCCCCCCCCCCCTCCCCTCCCCCGTGACGGTCGCTCTCGGCCCAAACCACCGCCGACCGAACGAACCCCTGTACAAATACGATAATTCGGTAGACCCTAGAGCGGTGAAAAGAACAACGCCACGGTCTCCTCTGTAATTTGAAGGGCGTGGGGAAAAAGGAGAACAAGAAAAAAAACGCGATTTGCACGCTCGAGCGGTGTCGATACGCTCTGGCCCGCTGTCCGATCGATTCGTGTTCTTGCCGGTTCGAAAGATTATTCGCGCGTTTCGCAGCATTGTACGGGGGGAGGGAGAGTCTGAGAGCGAAGCACGTACGTACGCGGAGGCTGGTGGCGAGCGCGTGCTCCGCTCCTCGCGTGGTTATAACGGGAAAGCAGGTGAGGTGCGATCGGCTGCTCCGCGTAGGGCCTATATACGTATATATATATTCGGGAGCGAGATGCACCGGAACATATTTGCCCCTTTTGGTTGTACGAGCACAGGCTGGCGTTCTCGGCCCGCGGAAAAACTTGAAATGGTCAATCGCGCGCGTACGCGTTCGAGGTCAGTGGAACTCCCCCCCCCCCCCCGTCTCGAATCGATTTCGCAAGCGCGTTCTTCCGATCTCGCAACGCACGCCCATTATGGCCATTTTCGATCTACAAGGAGGATGATACTCTTTCTCTCGCGGCTCCTGCAACGAACATTGTTTCGTTGGAAAATAAACCGGGATGCTTGGCCGCCGGTTCGACGAGAAATGCGCGCGCGACTTTGTAGCACGCACCCCCCCCCCCCCCTATTTGTATCTATTTGTACAGTCGCAAAGCCGTATCTTCTCTCCCGGGCCCTATACGTACAAGCAACATTTCAATAGAGAAAAGTGGGCCGTGAGCAGCAGTGTTTTCGTCGTCCGAGTTACAGACACGTATATCACCGCCGTACACGCGCTACCGTTGTAGTTGCTCGTCCTACGGTTTCTAGCGCTGCTGGTACGGAACGGGCCTTGTATCGCACTCACAACCAATCCGTCCTCGAAAAATGTTCAATGCCGAGAAGCACGTGTGTACGCGCACCCCCTCGATATTGCGCGGAACGGTTGAGTTGCTTTCGAAAGTTGGAATAGTCGATAGTCCGAGGCGCGGTGCGCGACCGAAGGGAGAAGCTCCGACACTCGGACCAAGTTTCCAACAGCTATTACGGAAGTATCCACGGTCGCGCGCGGCCAACGGTAATAAATAACTGGACAGTCCCGACGGCGGCGGCAGAAGCGAGTTGTACGTTTTAAAAGATCGATAGGTCGAATCCATCGAGTAAACGAAGAAAGCGTCCTCGCTGCCGCTGCCGCCGCCGCCGCCGCCGCCTCTTTCTTTTCTATTTACGAGCTATCCGCTTTGCGGGCCAATTCAACGAAAGGTCGTTACGTCTTTTACGAGGCCTATTCCGAGACAATGGTTCGAGGTAGACGCGACGGCAATAACGCACGCGCGCGAGACTGCGGAACGAATCGACTCAATCTTACCATCGATCGTCACATCGCGGGTCAATGACAACAAACGCATCAATGAAACGATTCGCCGGAATACGTGACGCGGCTGCTGTTGGTTGCTTCTTCCCGGTGCTGCTCGTGTTTCGTCGATTCGTCTCGCTTTATTCTTCTATCCAAACTGATGATGACGGATGACTCGTCGTCGCTCCTGCTTTTATCGAGTAGTACACCGCTCCCGAGACGTATCATTGTTTCGTTGAATCGACTCGAAGCAAACGTTTCGACATTGCGCGACGCGATCCCCGTTCAACGTTTAAACACTCGCGCGCTCGTCTGTGCTCTCGATCGTACCACGGACGAGGCAAGACACGCGACGAGCACCGGAGCGGTGTCTCGCTCCTCACTGAAAAGTCTCTTTGAATCCTGCTTCTGCGAGCGTGCCCTCTCTCCTCCCCCTCTCTCTCTCTCTCTCTCTCTCTCTCTCTCTCTCGGCGACGGCGGCGGCGGCAGCGTCCCTGCCGCTGCTGCCGACACTCTCTCGTCGTTTCGCTCGCAAGAGTTTCCGTGCGAGCGACGCGCGACGACGACGGCGAGAGAAAGAGAGAGAGAGAGAGAGAGAGAGAGGGCGACTCGGCGACTGACCGGATCGCGATGTACCAGCCCCGCGAGAGCGTGTATTCGCACGTACACGCTCGCGTGCGCATCTTCTTCCGCAATCTCCGTTTCTCTTCCTCTCGGTCCGTACCCAAAAGATTTTCTTCGCGTCGAGATGTCAATTCTCGCTGCCACCGCCGCCGCCGCCGCCGCCACACGCAACGGACACGACCTCAAGCCGTCGCGGTGGATACATTTTTCATTTCGAAACCTCGACATTTTTTTCTTCACTTGCCATACGACATATCGCGAGGGCTATTTTTGTCGAAACTATTATAGAAAATGAGAGTTGTTTCTAGCTACTTGTAGAGGACAAATGGTTGGACAACGATTTCTCCTGTACAAGTTGCAAGTCCAATAATCTCGGAGGACAAGAAAGGTGGTAACATCGATACGTCTTGGACTGCAAGGAACAACTCTCGTAGAAAATAGGCGGTCGAGGTCTTGGCCACCCCTGCTCTAATCCACAATTTAAAATTCTCTATATATACTTTCGAAAGATTCCTAAAGATTTGCCAGGTCCCACAAAACAAGCAAATCGTTAATTGATGCCACCGGTGCAAAGAATCAATTCACGTTTTCACGGTCACAATCTCATGATATCCTCTAGGTAAGTGGACACCCGGTCACGCACGCAGTGTACCTCGATCGTATTTACGTCGCGTTTGCGCACGACCGAGCTTGTGTGACAAAGGGCCATGGTAGCGTACAAAGTAAACGCGGTCTTGCCAAATGTGCGATTTTCATCTCAAGCACACATTTCTCAACTATTAACGATTCATTATTTCAGACAAGTCGTCGATTTTTTAACAGTTATTTGCTAACTATTAACAGGCCTATATTTGATTCAACTGAAGATTTCTTCATTATTACCAAATATTCATTTTGTCACAAGTGTACGACTGTAATCTCAAACAACTACTGGGCCACCATCTTAAGTACAGATTCATCGATAGTTAATAAATCCTTATTTGCGTTGAATAGAGAAGTTGTCGCGCGTCAATTGTGCTTGCGTGCGTGCGTGCGCTGCGTGCGTGACTCTTGGCTCAAATGCGGCCGAGATAGTCGTTTTGAATGAACATCAGTTAAATTTTGCGACATGGTCATTTGCATTGAACAGGATAGTCGCGGCGGCAACTCTACGTCAACGGCCCCAAATCTAAATATATTAATCGTGAACAAAGGGGGTAGCCGGTTAAGGGGGGTCTGACGGCCCCCACCGAGTTTGATCGAATCGACCCAAAAACCTGAAAGAGGGCTGAAAAACAAAATTTTAGAGATATTTTTTAACCCCCTAAACCCTTATGAAAACACCATAATCGCAAAAAAATGCGTTTTTTTTATGTTTAATTTTTTTTCGAGCTTTCAAATGCATTTTAAAGCGGTTTTAACACAACCAAAATTTTGTTTCAGATGTGTAGACATGCCCTGAATTTTTCCAGATTTTTTCGTAAAGTTAAATCATGTGCAACATAATTTTAATGGCATAAAAACCGTAAAAAATCGTCATTTTTTGTATTTAATGCTATGGTTTTTATTGACGTATTAATGGTAAAAAATCGTGCACCATAGCATAGAAAGCTACTATCTTCCTCTACAAAATGACGCTAATTGGGCTCAATTCGGTCGTCTCTAGCGTCCGAAAATCAAACTTGAATAAATTCCGTTTTTATAATTTGAGCATTTTCAGTTACGAAAATGACACAAAATCATATTTTTCAATTATTTTACTTAATAAAAGTACATTTTGGGGTTTCTGAGGTCGCCGATTACAAATTTGATGTCAAACAGCTAACAAAAAAAAATTACACATGTCATCAAATGAAAATGGTATTTGCTATTTCGGTTTTTTCAATAATTAAAATTCATTGTATTTTAAAAAATCTATTTATTTATAATAATATTACATACATTCATCTAATATATACATTAAACAGACACAAGTAATACATACATTGCAACATGATTGTTATGTTGTTAATCTTCGTCACTGTGTTCTTCAATAACAGGTTCGACATTATCAACGTGAAATAGATTCGTTAGAATTTGAGCTGGGCGGATGATTTTGGACAAATACCGTGCATGACTTAAAAAGTAAATGATTGTTGCAACGTGGGCACAGCAACCAACAGTTCTTAGCCCATTTGCACAATCACATACGTAGTTTTTTATACCGTTATATCCAATACTGTTAGGGTCGTACTGAACGTAACATCTGTATACTTTCTTGTTTATATGTCTTGATTTAACTTCACATTTCAAAATGGTATCGTCCTCCAACAAGTATTGCATATTCAAAAGTCCTTCTTCGGTATACATTTCAGCTAAGTATGAAACAGTTTGCGATAACTGGTACGAGCCAGTGAAAAGGATCTTCAAATCTTGCTCTGTCATTTCCGGAAAGTCTAATACGTCATTTGATGTTAACGGTTTGAAGATCCTTTTCTTCCTATTCCAGTTTTGTTCTTCCACAACTTTCGCTAAAGAATTGTCAACGTCTTTTCTTTTCAACATTTGCTCGGCAATTTGATCTTGTAAATCGGTATCGCAATTCAGTCTTTTTCCAAACTCATTAACCAAAAAATTCGCTACTTTGCAATAAAGCATCGCTGAATCCAACATGTTGTTGTTAAACTGATTATGCAAGAGTTTGAATTTACTACCGATTATACCGTGGACAGCCTCTACCACCCACCTCAATTTCGTAACAAATCGACTTTCGTTTGCTTCATTTGTTGGAAGTTGCTTTCTTTTGCCTTTCAACGCTGGCATCAACACAACGAACCCTTGAGATTCTAACCAATCTTTGACGTCTCTGAACCCCCTGTCAAGTATAAAAACATCCCCTTTTTTGAGGATTGATCTCAAGCCGTTCGGATCACTTAGTACATGTTGTAAGATTTTCGCATCATTCACAATTGCTTCGTACGGTCCGTAAACATCTATTACATATCCATCTGTGGCACAAACTGTGAAGGGTTTACAGAGTGGACACTTTTTCTGACCAGAGAAAGATTTTTTTGGTAACAATTATTACTACTTTTTTGGTGTCGAAGGTATGAACCATCAGCAATCAAGAGCAGGCGATCTTCAAATCCGTGTAATTTTTTTACGTAAGGCGACGTGTGATTAGCAATTAAATCTTCGCGAGAACATGCCCGAGCTCCGAAACGAAGTGGAAAGACGTCTTTCGCGAATGAATCCAAAACCGATTTGCAATAAGCAGATACTAGTTGTTCAGATTTGATATCGAAAATTGACGCAGTGATTGTGTTGGAATTTCCAGTTCTTGATTTAAAAAGGAATATTAAAAGAGCTTGATTAATACTGCGATTTTGAGAATTTCGCAAAGTGACCAACATGTTTTTTAGAGTCTTGATTTCTGCAACTGTGTATCCAGTTAGCGATTTTATGCGCTCTGCCGATAAATTGTAATCATCTACTCTGTCTAAAATACTGTTGTCGCATTTTTTGGACAGTGCATCAAAAAATAATGCCAACTCTTGAGAACTGATAGTACAAGTATTCGAAAATATTTTCAAGTTTGAAATTTCGTCAACGTACATACGTTCACTGATAAGATGTACAGGACAACAGCGATTGCCTTTTGGAATGAAAATTCGTGAACTTATAAATACCTGTAACCTCGCTTTAAACGGAACAACCGGAGATGTCGTAATTGGAGTAAGACATACGCAACAACATTTGTAAGTCGCGGTAACTCTGTTGAAAGGCATCTCGATCATTTCATAGTCCGGTTCTCTTGGACGAAGAACGTAAGGAGGGTCCTTAGAAGATTGTGATGACTGTCCTGTGGAAGATCCAGACTCCGACCGTGACAATTGTTGCGAAGACTGTTCCGAAGATTGTTCTGTGTCATCTGATACTGTCAAATTGGAGAGTGTTGATGAATGTCTCTCTACAGGATCGACAGAATTTTGTTCGCGATCAACATCTGGCAGAGGATTTTCCTCGGGATTGACGTTTGGCAGAGGATTTTCTTCGGGATTAAAATCCAACTGAAGATTTTCTTCAGGATCAGAATCACTGCTCGTCGATGGTGAAACCGTTCGGGATTTAGCGATTGCGGAACGACACAGATGACATAAAACGTCACCTTTCTCTACTCGTTTACCTAGTAGTTTAGTATATAAGTGTACGTCATCATCTGAAGAAATGGACTTCTGTTTTCCGGTATCATAACGCAACAATCTGTTGCATCTTATGCACCTTTCACCAGCCGTACATTTTCGTTTTTTCGGTGGCATCGCACAGTTTTTCCTAAAGAAAAAAAAAGAACATTGTTATTTTTTTTTATTATGATTAACAAATTATTTTTTTTTTTTTGAAAAAAATGAAAAAAGTAACTGAAACCCGGAATAAAAAAAAACCATAATTAAAAAAACAAATAGAACAAAAGTAACGAAAATCGAAAGTACATTAAAAATTGTAAATCAAAACAAAAAAAATGTTGAAAACATCGGTAAACAAAACAGAAATAAATTATTGTATTCCAAATCATTTTTTTATTGAAATATCGTTTCGTCTTAGTTTTGTTTTTTTTTTGCTTTTTTTTAATTCTTTTCATGTGAGTGAACTAAACAACAACTTGAAGTTGACGGCCACCTTCTGTACGATTTCAAGTCGACTATGAGGCAAACGATTGTAGATTGAGGTTATGATTATAAATCAATTTTTATGTTGATTGATATTTAAATTGATATTCAAACTCACCTTAGAATACTGCTTCAATCACTTCGTGTTGAGATAGGCAGGTTAAACGATAAATTAAAAAAACGCGGTTAACAAAACAAATAGATTTGTTTAACGGAGCAGAGCGCGTCGCATGACGTGTGTACTGGACGGCGGCTGAACACAGAGAGAAAGAGAGACCGCGTGGAGCGGGGTTCTCGATGCGTCAGTGCGTAGTGGGCATGCGCAGTACCGTGCGGAGGGGCATACGAGCCTAAGGCCCACGTGGGTACGGTGGCCTTAGGCACTCGGGTACGTGGCTTAATAAGGTACAAGTTGGGATTTTCTCCGCCAGGTGACAGTTTAGTCGGGGAATTCCAAATTTTTTTTCTGAATAATACGTAATTTTTTGTTTGTTAATATAACTATTGACAGCTGTTACGATTAAAAATTCGTGTATAAGAATGAATTTATAATCAGCGACCTAAAAAATCCTTATTAATATCGTTCCCATAGCTTTTTTAAAAAATTTCAAAAATTAAAATATTTTTTCTTCGTTTTGACAGCTGTCATGTGACAAAACTAATTTTTGACATCAAATTTGTAATCGGCGACCTCAGAAACCCCAAAATGTACTTTTATTAAAAAAAATAATTGAAAAATATGATTTTGTGTCATTTTCGTAACTGAAAATGCTCAAATTATAAAAACGGAATTTATTCAAGTTTGATTTTCGGACGCTAGAGACGACCGAATTGAGCCCAATTAGCGTCATTTTGTAGAGGAAGATAGTAGCTTTCTATGCTATGGTGCACGATTTTTTACCATTAATACGTCAATAAAAACCATAGCATTAAATACAAAAAATGACGATTTTTTACGGTTTTTTTGCCATTAAAATTATGTTGCACATGATTTAACTTTACGAAAAAATCTGGAAAAATTCAGGGCATGTCTACACATCTGAAACAAAATTTTGGTTGTGTTAAAACCGCTTTAAAATGCATTTGAAAGCTCAAAAAAAAATTAAACATCAAAAAAACGCATTTTTTGCGATTATGGTGTTTTCATAAGGGTTTAGGGGGTTAAAAAATATCTCTAAAATTTTGTTTTTCAGCGCTCTTTCAGGTTTTTGGGTCGATTCGATCAAACTCGGTGGGGGCCGTCAGACCCCCCTTAACCGGCTACCCCCTTTCTACTCCTTTCAACTGTATTATCATGTCACAACTTGAACTCGTTTTTCGATTATCATAAATATCTACTGAGTTAAGAGAAATAAAAGTGATGAAATAAATAATCCTTTTCATAGAAACACTATGGCTATAAAATGTTGTCACGAGAACACTGATATTTCTTAACCACTAACAATTGCTTTGCAGCAGTTAATGAATATTTGAATAAAAGTGCGAACTAAATGTATTTATTTACTATAAATAAACGGGTTTTTCAGTGTGTTGCGTTGCCTATTGACAAAAAAGAACTAGAATAAAAAACCTTGTTGATTTTTTTTTCTTCATTTTTCTAACCTCCGACAACGATAAAATGTGAATAATTGAATGCATCTTCCAGACTTGGTTTAATTTATCAATAATTGGTAATAACTAATAATTGATGTTTCGTCGAAACAGATACGTGCCTCGGTAGGTTCAAACACTTGGAATCATTTGGAATTTAATTTGGATTCGTACATTCGTACAATGGAGAATGTTTCGGTACAGGGATCCGATCCGACAAGTATGAGAATCCAATTGGATCCCTGCAACAATTGCTGCACGGGAACGCGGATGATGTTTCGTTGTTGGCGCGAATCGCTTTGGCGTTAGAGCGCGGCGGATATACGACACGGAGGTGCCAAACCCCCGCGACGCTCCTCCTCGCATCGCCCCTACTGCTGCAAATCGCTGCACCGTTATCGCCTGACCGGCTCTCTCTCTCTCTCTCTCTCTCTCCGCGAATACCCGAGCGCCCGCCCGACACTCCCATCTACAATATACATCGTGTACATAGGCACGCTTGATGGGCACAACGTGTCCTTCGCACCGTACAAGGCCCTGGACCTCCTTCGAAAGCACCGTCCAAACAAACCGAAGAAGAAAAAAAATGGCATTTTTATTCGCTCGTTGGCGCCCCCTCGATAAACCTGTATAGTTCGCGTATTTGATGAATCGCCATCTCTCAGCGTACCCCGCCCCCCGCGTTATTACACTCGCCTGTTATCGGGACATGGAATCGATATCCTCGGGTAACCGTGCGACGTGAGGGTGCACGCTTCTCTCGATTCGTTTTCTGCTCGCGTCTCCTCCTTTTTACGATGAGCTGCCCCTTCTTTTCTCCTCTTTTTATTTGACGATGATGAACGAGCGAGATGCGGCGGCGGCGGCGGCGGCGGCGGCGGCGGCGGCGGCGGCGGCGGCGGCGGCGGCGACGACGACGTGACGTGATGAATCTGCGAAGAGACGAAACTCATCGCAAGGGGACATTTACCTACCGCAAAGTGGAGAAAAACGGTCTCGCGAGGACCGCCGGCGTCGTCCGGAAGAGTCCCTCCTCCAGAATTCTTATGTAGAACGATTGCGCCGTGTTGGCTAGTCCGATTTTAATGGTTTTATCTTTGCTGTTTAGGGAAACACAGAGGTGTGTTCTCATTAAAATGTTATGTAAATCTCCCAAGTACGTTTTCCGAAAACTCGAGGAAAAAACTCGCAAACCTCGCATGTTTCTCAACATCTGGGCTCTAATTCACAATGACAAGCGAGCGACTCCTTGCGTGAAACCGCGCCGATATGTATATAGATGACATCGATCAACGTGATGTGTTCGTAGCGCGACCGGTCGGTCCTGTAGAATTTAGGTCCCAGTCAATCGAAATGTCATAAATGTTTTGAGTGAAAAACAAGTCATTCGATAGAGTACGATAATTTCTCTACGCTAGATTTAGATAAGTAATTTCTAGTTGAGTGGTTTGAAAATGTGACTGTGGATATTTTATTAGGAACACGACGGTACTTACTGAGCAATTTAACAAATGGCGCTAGTCGTATCTATGTATCTCGGCAAAATAATATTGTAAAATTAAACAAATGAGTACGTAAAAATAATAAAAACCAATGCAACGAAATCGTGTATTCGGCAACACTTAAACCCGGAATATTCACATTTTACCGATTATCCCCAAACATTTATCATTTTACTGTTAGGATCGCCAAAGTGTACATTTTAACGGCCAACGAGAAGTGAGCGAGAGCAGCTGCTGTGTCAGGATAGGGAAAGCTTGCAGACGAGCGAAGCGGCTGCCAAAATTTTGTACATATGCCATGCATTTTCGACACGATTGCAGACGATTACAGTTTTTAGAAAAAATTATTTGACAAGTAACTTCCCGTATCGATTTTCTCAGCTTTTGCCCCAGCGCTCCAAAGCACGACCCGGCTACGCCTCCATCCCTATGCACGTGTCGGTGCTTCTTGGGACTTTTCAATAAACTCGTGCACGAGATCGCGAAAGCTTCTTATTTTGTTTGGAAGATCCAACAAATTTCGGTTGAGAAATGAAGAAAAAGAAAAAAATTGTCAAACGACGTAAATCGGAAAATGGCGCCAAGTCCGCGCGAATTACAATGTGGACGCTTTATGTGCGGCGGCGGCGGCGGCGGCGGCGGCGGCGGCGGCGTCCCTGTCGCAAAATTTCTGTTCGTCGCAGGAACGCAGCGACGCGGCGCGTTTCGATATCGATTCGAAAGCACACGAGAGTAACGTTAGGCTCGCGATTGATCGTTTTCTCGGCAAACGCGTCAATTTGTTGAATGGAAAAGCGAGACTTTTGAGAGAAGAATAATAATTACGCAAAGAGTCGTGGAGGAGAACGACGTCTCTATCGCCCACATATATACGAGTACGTACGTACGTATATCGGAGTAGTTGGGAAATTAGCCAAGCAAACCCCTTGGCCGCCTCCACGCCGCCGCGAGGCAGCGCATCGCGAGGCGGTACGCGGGGGCGATGCCGAGTTTCGAAAGGGAAAGCAACTGGCCGCCGCCGCCGCCCCCGCCCCGCGGTGCGGTTCTTCTCTCGATGAAGGAGCGCGCGCGGGCCAGCAACCACGCTGCTGCCTTCGTGCACGACGAATACGCAACGACGATGCGCACCTTAACCATGATAATTTGGTGAAAGTGCGCAAGGTTTCGCTGGACATCGCGACGATTACGCGTAACGATGCTCGCGCGCGGACCTCACATTTTATATTTTTTTTTGTTCTTCAAAAATATCATCGAAGCACGCAGCTGCCTCTTTGTTGGGACGAGTGTCGCGAGACGTTGCTGCGAAACATGCACGACGAAGGAGCGCGCATCAGCGAGACCTTTTGAATAACGAAATACGTGAAACGCGAGTCGCCTCTCACGCGTCACACGCGGCAATATCACGCCGGCGAGTCCAACTTTCTCCGCGCGGAGAAACGAGACACGCGAGCGTCCGCGCGCGCCTTGCCCGATCCGTTCTTCCTCCTCTTCTTCTTCTTCTTCTTCTTCCATTTGCAACGCGTTATTGTAACTGCCTGCCCTCGCCCGCTCGCTCACCGACGCGAAACAAGAAACGATGAATTCCTGGCCCCCCCCCCCCCCCCCCCCAAATTATCTTTTGTTTTCTTTTTCATCTCCGTACAAAATGATCTCAAAAGACACTCTTTGCATATTATTCACTCGTACACTCTAAATCTACGGGTACGATGAATACTTTGCGACATACTCATCGTGGCTTTGGCTGCAAGCGGATTCCAAGAAGAAAAGACGCTTCAAAGGATCCGCGGGGTTCTTTTCATCGGAACTCGTAGCAACGGCTTAAAGAAAAAACATCACTCCAAGATCAAAAGTGACCGAAACTTGGTGCACGCCTACTTTTTCGCCGTACAATTGATGAACATAATCGAGGAAATAGGTCGAAAAAGACGTGCACTATTGATATTTTGAGAGACAAATTGTCCTGGCGAGAGAAATCTTGTGATTTGCGTGTATACATCGGGAAAGTCTGTCCTTTGTTTGGGTTTGACACGAGTGTATTATTTCTACGCGTATTTCGTCTTTTGTTTGATTATTTTTTGTACACCTCATGCCCGTCTACCGCGGAATGCATAGAATATACTTCGTAAATCCAAAATATGATGCAACACTCGACGCACCCCGATGAATTTTTCATTATAATTTGGCTTTCCCCGACCTCCCGAGATGATCTCTTTTTCGAAGAAAATATTTCGCCGACACACGCGGAATCGAGATGACAAACTCCTCCCCCTGTCTGCACTCTACACTCGGAAAAACGTTTGGCACGGTCGAAAAAAAATGGTTTGAATCAAGAAAATCCTGCAGTTGCGGGTGGCGAACGATACGAACAATTCAATTGACCGCGAGATTTGGTTGAATTACAAATATATATTTATTTCCGGCAAATAAACTTCTTGATCCAAAAACGCACAGAGTACTTTCAATTCTAATTTCGGTGTCCTGAAACCAAACTTTATTTTAACATACTGAACGGTTGGCTCAGCAATCTCTCCCTTAAAAGCATTTTCAAAATATATAGTTCAACGAAAAACATATACAGCAGAATGAAACATGTGTGCATCTAATGAATTGCAGAGCATATTTCAGCCAATACATAATTTAATTTTTAATAAAAGTTCATGTATAGTCCGTGCCACTGAAGATATATATTTTTGAAGAAAACCCCCCAACGCTGCTATAGTCGATCCAACTATATGTTGGTTTGCCCTAAATGACGGAGTAGCTTCTGACAACTGATATTATAACATAGTTGAAGCTGCATACAGTAAGTTCAATCAAAATTGGTTTTACACCAATCGAATAAATGGCAGCTAGAGCATCAGCTTAATATGAACCAAATAAACATCGAGTCACTCTGATAAAATGTCGATGTGAGCATATGCAACGTATATACATTGAATTGGTAGAAAATCAATTCGATATAAGTCATCGAAGAACGTATTCTCCCTATGATGAATTATAAATACAAATGGAAGACGAAGACAATAAGGTAAATAGATCCGCTAAATTATGAGACAAGATGATTAGTAATTTTTCAATAATGCCTGGTTATTTGAGTACATATTGCAAATACCGCGATGACACAGAAACAACTTTTATTGATTAATCTACGTCGATGTACGACTGTACGCTGTCAATTGTAAGACAATTTACAAAGCGCTCTGAGAAAATTACATAGTTAAACTTTGAAGCAATCTGCGTGTTGAAAAAATAAAAAATAAAAGCGAAATCAATTAAATAAATGTGTACAGATAAGTAATTATTTGTGAGGTACGCGAACCGCGAGACTGCTCGACCCGAAAATGTGAGAAGAACGAAAGTGGAAGTGCGAACGCAGCGCCGCCCGTGCGTTAAAATATCAATGTCACAGACTACAGCGAGGTTGCGACGAACTATATATAGCGGCTTAAACCGAGTGTCCACGTGGTTGGATTTACCGAATTTAATCGATATCTGAAATTACGGGAGAACAGTGGCTCGTGCCCGCAAAAAAATCTCAATCACGATTCCCTTGGCGATCCTTCGAAGCTTATGCACTTGGTGAACACGCAACGTTAAATGAAACTCACCGGCTTCCACTAAATTTACTATCAACACCCGAGAGACGCCGTACAATGTTTTTTTCTCGAAGGATAGCACGCAGCGTGACAACAATGGCGGACAAAAAGAAATGACGATCGTACACTTACCTCGAAATGTAACAACAAGCGATTCAAGTCCCCAATCTATCGAGATCTCTTCTACTACGCACATTTTTATATTTTCGATGTAAATCGTCTCACAAAATTTATCACAATGACTGTTGTAGTTTTCTACACGCTCACAGGGGAGATGCGCATCAACAGCCAGAAGAGAAGACGTGAACAGCCGGAAGTTCGTGCATGCATCTGAAACTACACTGATTCGCGATTTCCACTAGCTAATCGCTCACAGCGATCGAACAGAGCGCGCGCGCCCGTGGTCGGATTTGCCAAATAAAGTCGTTACCTAGAAATCGTGCCGGGAAAAAAGTGATCGATTGCATCCGCAACAACTCAAGTAGCAATAGCACTCAATAGCTGATAAATATGCACATCGTAGAAAAAAGAAAACACGGTCTTACATCGAAGTAACTTTAATTAAATATTTTGTTTCGATTGACTTATTCAATTGTAGAACCAACCATCATTCGCTTTATGCGTAATAATTAATTCAGTTGGGAAATGTAGTTTATTGGCCAATATAACGACCAAATATAGAGTTTAAATAAAACGCGGATTATTTGTATGAACTCCGATGTAGTTGATCTAACCCATTATATGGCCAGGGAGATATTGCTATTTTGACACGATAATTTGGTTGTTTCAACTAAACTGGCTTTGTCACTTGAATCGAATTGTATTTCAAGCGAGTAAAATTAGGTTGCTTCAAGCAAAATTGCTTCAACTAAATATACATAGTTGGTATTACCAAATGTTTTTCTGAGTGTACGCGCGCTCCCCGCATCTACGCTATCGATCGGCGGCTTATTGTAGCATCTCAATAGCAGATATGACACAACGGACAATAGAAATTCCTACAATTATTGTTTTTTTATCGTAGATTCCATTGTGAGGGGCTTCCCCCTTAGCGGATTCCCCACTATATTCCATGGGTATAGGGAAACTGCGGAAAACCGATACAACGCCGGTTCAACCCCGGTTCGTTTCCCAGTTTTGGAGCTAGTCGCGGTTCGTCGAGAGATAAATCACGGGCTACAGTCATACACACACGCACACACGTATCGATCCGTATGCGTGACATCCGTGTAGAACTGGAGCTACGGCTCGTATTTATTTTTCTCCGAGCCTACTAGACTGCTATCCGAAGCGGCGGCGGCGACGCCTCCCGATGTTCTCATTCAGAGGCAAAACACGGGACCAGCACACCGCTTGACGTTCCTACAATTATTACTCGTATTACGTAAAGTGTATCGATTTGTTAGCGTCATTGTGATATCCAGAGAGTTGCATCGAATATAATGCTATAGATTTTTCCAACATAACCTATATGTATATAATTCCCCCCACTCGTTTTTTTCCCCTTATTTGTTTTGTTTTGATTTTTTCAAATTTTTACTATGATGTGTTATTTTTAATTTTGTTTTTCTTCGTATTTTGAAGATGCGCTTTTCCTTTTTCACTTATTTTATTTGTTGCATAGAGTTTTTATAATTTAGTGCAGTCTCCATTTTTTCGTACTATTGTTTTACTTTTCCATTGCCGATTTTATTTTCATTTGCGTATTCAATCTTCATTTCTGGTGTCATATTTCTTTTGTTTGAATAGTCATCCTTATTTGTATTTGTATTGAGCTTTGTTTCAATTTGTTTGTATTTTTCCGTGTACCGCACGTATTAGGATTGAACGCCCGAGGGCGTTCCGCAGTCCTGGAGCACCGATGCCGGATAATATACCTATGTATATATCCTCTCTCTCTCTCTCTCTCTCTCTCTCTCTCTCTCTCTCTCTCTCTCTCTCTCTCTCTCTCTGCCCCTTCGTTCAACCGACGGCACGATCCAACTTTGCGTCAAACTGCAAGAGGGCCCTAAATCGCGGTATTCGTTTCATTTTCCACGTGTGCGATGTGAGCAGCGTAGCACGCTGCATTTCCGTACTATAAACTGACTCAACATGGCCGAACGACGCGCGTACCGCGCACCTGGTGACTTTGCGATTCTCGCGACCCGCGGCTGCTCCACAGAGAACCGCGCAATACCTTCCAGACTGCATCTCTCAAGCAGCTTCTACCGCACTCTGCACACGATACGAGACGAAACATGCACCACCATTCGGAACGTGCCATCCCGCTTTTTCGCCTTCCGGAAATCTTTTTCCGTAACGCCGGCTGCGGACTCGATGAAATGCTCCGCTTGCAGCAGCTCGCCTCGAGCAACTACTTCGAGCGCGTCTTCGTTCGCGGCCTTTGAGGCTTAAAACTTTGTGTGAAAATATCGATTTTTCTCTTATTTCGACGGATTCTAGAAATATATAGCGTTTGAAAAATATTCTCTGAAAATGCGTCAACTCGATCCGTTGAAAATTGAGAGTGTGTGGGCAGGTGTTTGTAGGCCGATACCGCGAACCGGCAAACTTTAAACGCCTTTTTCTCAAAATGCGACTATACTCGAAAGATGGCTGACCGCGCGCGATATCTGCTCAAACATCACTGCATCGATCAACTTGAAATTACCTATACAAGCCTCTTTTACAAACAAGGAAAGCAGAGCGTTTTTTTTTACCGCAAATCTATACTCGAATTTACGACTGAGGCCATTTTTTCAAAAATAAGGCAATAAGGAACGGAAAAACTAAGTACGCCGCGTAGCGTGAGAAACTGCGCTGCGTTGATGTGGAATTGAAAGGGGAAAATCGGGCCAGGTGGATCGGTCGCTCGTGGAAAACTCGAAAGTTTTAGCTTTATTTATGGCGGTTTGACGAGATTCGTCGCGATTCCGCACAGGTCGTCGAGCAATCGGGCCAGCCGCTCTCGCCTATGCCAGTGTCTGTGATACGCAGAGTCTTCTCCGTGACGGAGTACGCGCTCCCGGCGAATCGGAGTGAAACGGAGTTCCGCGCGGCGACGCTGCTCCCGAAAACGTCCTGCCGCGAGACTCCGCTGTGCGCGTTATCCATTCTTTGTTTAAATACATTTTATATTCCCTCGGCGAATCGATAGTGCGCGCGTGCGCGAGCGCTCAATCGCGCAGTCTCGCCAGGTGCGTGTGTCGCTCGTGGCGGAAAACCCTCGAAGAATTACGCACGGAGAATAGCTTGTCGTGTCTCTTAGTTTGCATGTTACCTCTGGTTGTACGACGATATAATACACCGCCTCTCTACCGTCTATTGTAGCGCGCGCGCGCGCGCGGCAACGCTCTCAAATTCCCAAGAAGAGGAGAAGAAGAGAAGGAAGAAAAAAAGAAAGCGACGGGGCGGCGCGGTGACGAGGCTCTTGTCGCAGTAACCAAATTCAGTTTCGACGCACCGCGCCTGTACCTCTATTTTTCGTACAGATTACATATCGAAGTACGTTTAGGGGCAGAAACCGAGGGAAGAGATATGGCGCGCGGCGCTCACGTACGTCACTCGAGGATTCAGAATCGCCCAATGGCCGGCGCGGTAACCGCACCAGTGCCCACGCTGCCAACTAGCCAGCCAAAGTGAAGAAGAAGAAGAAGAAGAAGAAGAGGATTCGGAATCCAACTTGACGCGCATCTTTCCCCCAAATGTACCATCGCGCGCGAGCGAATTAATATCAACTCGCTTCTATCCTGCGCGTATTTGACAAGCTCTCGCGCGTGTCTTTTTATACGTACAGATACGCAGACGCCGGAGGTTTCTTTCGAACGCGAGCTTCGACAGGAATCCCCCCCTCCCCCTGCTCGCGGCTAACGGTCGGTGTACAGCCCGTGGGGCACCGAGGAAGAGAGAGAGAGAGAGAGACGCCCCCCCTGCGGTTTCTCGCACTAGGTTAATGTTTTCCAGGAAGTGACTACCGTTTCGCCTCACGATGTATTTCTCTCTTCGTTTCTCTCGGGTATCCGCCGCCACCGACGTGTGTCGCTCGTGCACGCGCCTCCTTAATAATTGTAACGCGGCGCGCATCGGCGGGCGCCGCGGGGGAGTAATACATAAAATCGCGTATACACGCGTCTCTCCGCTCGCACTCGCCTTTCCCGCGCCTATTCTCCAACGAGAGATCTCGGCGATAAAAATTTTTCCGGACAAGCCCCGCGTGCGCACGCGGGCCACTAAAAAGAGGTAGGCATAAACCGCGAGGAAGAATAATCGGGCGTTGGCTTTCGTCGTTCCGTTCCGAATCTCCAGCGTCCGGCCCGCGCTCTCGTTCGTCTCTTTTTCTACACGTAGCGCTTTTTCTCCCTCGCTCCCTCTCTCACTCTGCTACGCAGTCACGCCACGTGGAAAGTAAGGTGTCAGAATTTGTCGATTGCGGCTGGTTGAGCCGCCTTTGGATTTTCCGCGACCCTTTTCTCGTACTCTCTCTCTCTCTCTCTCTCTCTCGCATACGTCGACTCCTGCTGCATACTCTTCACTGACGTCAACATCGAACTCGACCTTAAGATCCAAAGGGCCTTAAACCGTGGCATTCGCTTTATTTTTGGTGTCCTTTACAGTAGCTGCAAGTGTACTTTGGAACTTGCTTACTGTTAACGTCCGGCAGTCTTCCACTCTCAACAACTTCAAAGCCAGTCTCTGGGCATCTCTACTGGCAATCGTGGTCTAGCCTATCCACGAGCATTCATGTTTTTGTTTTTTATTTCAATTTCACTCTCACTATTGTTTCATTATTTCTTATTCTTTTTTCGTCGTATTTCGTCTTATTACATTTTATTTTCATTTCTTTATATTACCTTATATTTTACAATAATTATTGTATATCACTATATTTTATTTTACTTTATATGTTTCGTTGTACTTTATATACTTTATATGATTACTATCTGATTTTTCAACTGTACTCACATACTGCACGGTACTCTTAGGGAACTTCGGTTCCAGAGTACGGAATAAACGCCTCTCTCTCTCTCTCTCTCTCTCTCTCGCTCTCTCGCTCTCTCCCAATTATTCTCGCATGTCCTTGGAACAGCGCGTAACAACGACCAACAAAGAAAAAAATGCCTGAGCATTTCTGCGCGCCGAATTTGTCGCCAGTTTGTGCACTGCAAACCCAAGTGTCCTCTTTTGATACAGTTACATGTATTGCTTGTACCTTCTGGTCACTTTTGACACATTTTTGCATTCGCTCCGTGCGATTACACACTTGAGTGTATTATTTTAATGCGTATTTCGTCTGTTTTTCTACGAGTTAGTTGATTATTTTGGTAAAAATGCAGAAGTAGGGCTCCAGCCGAATATCGGTCGAAATTTAGTTTTTCACGGTTAATATCGAAATGGAGAATGTGCAAAGACCTAATTTGAGGCGGGGCGGGGGGGAGTGGAAAAAAATGTTGACAATTGTAAAAATTTATAATTTTTTCGCCATTTCGCATGATCACGTAATATTCCTTTCTTGCAATACTACATCAGCATCGCACGCATCGAGGTATTTTTCGGCTGTAGCCCCGCCCTATTTATGTTCGGTCGGTATTACACCGATCACACTGACTGTTTTCCCTCTCTGTGCATCCAATCGTGGGGTGCGTGCAATATCGCACGCATCGTGGTTATTTTTAGCTGGAGTCCCACTTCTGCATATTTACCGTAAATTGTTACAATCCGGAATATTTTTTATATTTTTTTATTTTTCATTGTGTTCCAAACCATTGAAATTGTCACTTTCGCTAAAAGTCAATTAAAGGATACATTTTGCATCTTTTACTCATTTCTATCAATTGAAAAAGTTTTTTTTCGCAATAATCAATGTTCTTTTCATAAAAAATGTTAGATATTGAATTATTTTTAAATTACTATTATTTTTTTTAATTGTGAAATTTGGTTTTTACAGTATTCGCAACGCTACACAATGGTTGAAGTTTCAAGCGTATTTTCCATTGTGACTTGAAAAATGAATTGCAAATCTTTGTATACCCCCCTATCACACGTACGCTCTTTCCCGCGTAATAGAGTGCGGGTGCAAAGTGTCGAAGAGGATTGGGAAATACGTAAGAATCCCGTAGGCGTCAAAGCACTCGCGAAAGAACGCGCGCGTAAAGGACGCGCTATTCACTGCATTTTCTTCAGAAAATCTCGAACGATTACTGAGTTGCTTAACGCACAAATCGTATCTACGAACTTTATTTACAAAAAAAGAGTTCTATCTTAACTTATCCAAAAATCTTTGTATAAGTTCTTCCGGATATTAAAAAAAAATCTTTTTTGCCATGCCGCAAAGCCATTTTTCCGAAACTGATGTTGCTCTCGTCTGGTCGCACTGAGAAAACAGTTTATTTATAGTAAAGAAATATATTTAGTTCGCACTTTTATTCAAATATTCATTGACTGTTACGAAATTTGTTAGTCGTTAAGAAGTATTCGTGTTCTCATGACAACATTTTATAGCCATAGTATTTATTTAAAACGAATGATTCATTTGATCATTTTTATTTTTCTTAACTCAGTAGATGTTTATGGTACACGCAGAAAAAAGATTTATTAAGGACAAAGAATTTTGTCTCCCGGCGAATAAGTTTTCTTATTCGTATGTCGGCCTACTACGATTGTATTAACAGCTAAGAACATTTTTTATTTAACTTTATGTTTAAGATTTACTAAGAATTTTTCTCAACATCTAATACGATATATAAATTAGAAGAAATAGGTCTTTTATATCCGACAAATAGAGTTTTTCTTAACATCTAATAGGATTCTTCATAATCCCCCAGCTGGTTTTCTTCGAGGAATTGTGTTATTTCGTCCGTCATTATTTTTTCACTTGATCGTTTTTTTCTCACTTAATATTCTTACTTACACTCAAATCATTCCTCACTGTCGAGTTTCTCACTTCCGAAACGCAACACTGACACTTGTGCCAAAAGCATTGGCATAGGAAGAAGCTACATGGTAAGCGTATGCGTGAGCTACATCTGACGAGCGGCCTGCTGTCGGGCCCGTCGCGTTGAAGGGCAAAGTGCGCATGCGCGCATTAGTATCATAGTCGCGAAATAAGAGGTTTTCGTGATTGGAAAGTAGTATTTATTTGATTTGAGGAAATTTTTATTCAAATTTTCTATTTTAAATATGCAGGCTTTTAATTGATGTGAAAAATCGGCACGTAAAGAAACATATTTAGTGACGCCGAATAAATTCTGTAGTTACAATCACACAAAAACTGTCTCCATACGAGTAAACGTTTATTAATTTCTAAGAAATTATGTTCTAATGTGCCAATTTATTGAAACATAATAAAGCTTTTTTCTGAGTGTAATCATATTTGGCAATATATTGATATTCGGGGCCGTTAACGTATAATTGCCGCAACTATCCTGTGTTTAATGCAAATGAACATGTCACAACAATTAACTGATCTTCATTGAAAACGATTATCTCGGCCGCATTTGAGCCAACAGTCACACAGTCGACGCGACAACTTCTCTATTTATCGCAAATAAGGATTTATTAACTATTAATTAATCCGTATTTAAGATGTTGGCCCAGTAGTTCTTCGAGGCAACAGTCGTACACTTATTACAAACTGAATATTTGGTAATAATTGAAAAATCTTCAGTTGAATCAAACATAGCCTTGTTAATAGTTAGAAAATAACTGTTAAAAAATCGACGACTCGTCTCAAATAATGATTTGTTAATAGTTAAGAAATCTGTACTTGGGTCGAGGTATGTGTGTCACCACGTGTCCACTTGCCTAAAGGATATCAGTTTGTGACCGTGAAAATGTGAAGCCTTGTTTCTACTCGTGTAAATACAGTTCTATTAAAAAACCTGTTTTTAATCAATCACTTTTGGTACACTTCTATTGGTTTTATCTAAATACAGATAATGAAATTAGAGAAATAGCTACGCTCGGAGAGTTATTAAACAATCGAAATGAACTGTCAACGGTTGTTCCTTGCATCGTACACTTGCACACTAGCACTATTGGGCTACATTGATTCAACTGCACATTCATATGCCGACAATCAATTAATGACTTTGTCCAAATATTCATTTCGTAACTATACACGAATCTTGATTTGTGCGAATATAAAATATCGACCACTCAACTATCCTTTACATCTGGCACAACTTTTCTACTCGTCTCATTAAATGAACGCCTCAGTTATAGAAAACAAGTATTTATGGTATATTAATACTAAGCAATGGGTTAGACCAACTGTATAACTATTGGTTGTTAAGAAATGATATGTTCCATTAAAGTACCCATTTCTTAACTATTACCAAAAACTTTATTTGTGACAATTTGGAGGCTCAAATTAATGATTCATCAACTGTAAGAATATATTTATTTCGCAATATCCAACTTTACCATTTGTTAATAGTTAACAAATCCTGGTGAGTAGAAATATATTGTTTCTCAGTGCGACGTCCGGGACAAGGAAGAAGACTAATCACTACCGAGCGGCGGGATCACCGGGCTATGGTTCGACAGGCTCGTAGAGAACCTACCTTACATGCTGCATGCCGCAGCTCATAGATTTCGAAAACGTCGACAACAATCCCCTCGGCGACACATTTCGGTGTCGACGCGACTACATGCTCGCCGCCCAAACCGCGTGCCTATGCTACTAACACTCAGGCATCGTAGAGCCCGATTAGCCTACGCGCACTATCATTACCATTGGGCTAGCGGCCGCAACTTGACCAAACGAGCAACATCAGTTGTTTCGGACAAATGTCGGCGCGACATGGCAAAAAAAGTTTTTTTTTTTTTATATATCCGGAAAAGATTTTTGGATAAAATGAAGAAGTCTTTTTTTTTTTTCTTTTTCAACTGAAGTTTGTAGAAACGATTTGTGCGTTAGGCCACTCAGTAATCATTCGAGATTTTCGGAAGAAAATGCAGTGAATACCGTCCTTTACACGTACGTTCTTTCGCGAGTTTTATTGGCACCTACAGGATTGCGCGCGGGAAAACTTGCAGACGTCTTACGTGCTTTCCACTTCCTCTCCGACACCTCACACCCGTACTCAATTACGCGGGAAAAAGCGTACGTGTGAGTAGGGCGGATACAACTTTTTGCAATTCTATTTTCAATTCACAATTGAATATACGGTGGAAACAACCAACAAGAAAACGAACAATTTTTTCGACCATTGTGTAGCGTTGTGAATACTGTAAAAACCAAATTTTACATTTTTTTTGCAAAAAAAATATTTTTTCAATTATTTTCTTTAATTTTTTTCAATGTCGAACATTTTTTTTTATGAATAAAATATTGATTTTCGGAGAAAAAAACATTTTCAATTCAAAGAAATGAGTAAAGATGCAAAATTTATCCTTTAATTGACTTTTAGCAAAAGTGACAATTCCAATCGTTTGGATCACAATGAAAGAAACATCGCAGCGGTTTGAATTCTTGAGGGCTCCTTTCGGATACTTTGAGCTTAGAAAAAAACCGAAACCATATTTAGTCTATACGTTATTTGTTGAGTTATCTCGTGTTTAGCAAAAATCCGTAAAAACACAATTTTTTACCTTTTTTTCAATCAGAGTCTTTGCAGCGAGAAAAAAATGTTTATGAAAAAAAAAAATAATTTCACCTTATAGAGGATACTTCAAAGTGTCCAAAACTCTGCTTTTATTTTCTGTACGATCATTAGTTCCCGAGTAATGAACGACCAAAACTTGAAAGGTTTTTTTGCTTTGAACGACGATAACTTAGCGACAAAACATCGTACGAAACTCATGAACCACTCAAATTAAAGAGGAAGAATAAAGAGGAGGAATAAAAAATATTCAAGCCCGTGGACCTCTCGAAAGAGAGGCAAAATATCGAATTTTTTTCCGTTGATCCTTTAAGCTTGCTGAGAAACGGTCAATGATGAAAATATTTGTACCCCGGGTCAGAACTAGAGACTTCAAGCTTGAATTTGCTTTTTTTCTTATTGCTCTACGACCATTTTTCGCCGAGTCATAGCCTTCTGAAAATCACCAAAAAATTTAGAGATTTTTTCGTATCCTTCAATTTTTGCGCATCATTTAGTTCCATCGTACAGGGTCATTCCCCTTTTGAGTGCTCGCCTCATTCCATTTCCGTTTTTTCTCCACCTTGCGGCCGCAGCCGACTTTCCCCTCGCATTCACCATGAGATTTTAGCCATGGGCATAGGGAATCTGCGCGGAAAACCTATACCAATAGAACCGGTCCCAGGTTCGCTTCTCAGTTTCGAAGCTACCCGCGTAGAAATTTCGATGGGGCCCAGATCAGGGCCCGATCAGTTTGCCCGACTGCCCTGGTAGGGCACTAATAAGGCAGCCTGAAAGGGCCCTACTAGGAAATGTAATGTTGTGTCACATATGGGCCTGATCTGGTCGCCTGATCAGGCCCCTATCAGGTTGCCTGATCAGAAAGAAATCCCGGCTGGAAATTTGTTCAGGCTTGCCAGATTTATGATCGGGCCGTAATGAGGGAGCTGTGTGGCTATCCGTATTACGGGAATTTTTATTCGGCCGTGAGCCTGCCGTGAACAGGCAGCCACAGGTCAGGCAAACTTACGGTAAACGTGAAAATGGCCATAATGTGGTTTGCCTTATCAGTGCCCTAATATGGCTCTATTAGGAGGCCCATGCATGGCAGTGCTCAGGCTAGCGCTAAAGTGGTGGCGCTAGTGTTGCATTTAAAAACTATATATATATATATATATATGCTTGCACGTGTGTCATTGTATACCCGGCTGGAAATTTATACATCGTGTTTGGGTTATAACTTGAAAGTTTTCACGAAATATAAAAAGGAGCACATAAAGTGAAAACGTTATGAATCGCAAAGAGAGGAAGCGGTATTTGACACGGCTGCGTGTTAGGAGATTAGATGTCGTTCGAAGAAAAATGTTGACGAGTCCCGATCATCGGTACAAGTACCAGGTATGTATAACCTTACATTTTTCAACTTTTACAAAATTTATGAATTTTTATACACTTGGGTATAGAATAATATCAATATAAAATATAATTCAAAAAATATAAAAATAAAATAAAAAAATATAAAAAAATTAAAGATAGTATAATATCGATATAAAATATAATTTGAAAAATGAGAATGATATACGTTGTTTTGTTTACGAAAAATTTGAATATTTACAGAAAGAAGCCCGAATGATAAAATTCAAGATCAGGAAAGTCTTGATAAAGCTACCAGCAAACAATATCCTAATGCCAGTGGAGAGGATTTGAACACCGGCGAAGAAGATCTCCATGCCAGCGGAGAGGGTTCAAACGGCAGCGAAGAAGATCCCCATTCAGCGGAGAGAATCTCAACCCCAGCGAGGAAGATCTCCATGTCAGCGGAGAGGGTTCAAACGGCAGCGAAGAAGATCTCCATGCCAGCGGAGAGGGTTTTAATGGCAGCGGAGAAGATCCCCATGTCAGCGGAGAGGATTTTAATGGCAGCGAAGATGAAGAGCCTGGTCAAGAAAATGTGTAACGTAGGAACAGAGATGAAGTTGAAGAACTGCGAGAATGGGTCATCAACAACAATATCCCACATACTCAAGTTGACGGTTTGTTGAAAATTTTCCGACGAAGGTTACTACCTAATTTACCTCAGTTAGCGAAAACTTTTTGAAACACAAATTCAGCTGCATACGAAACAGTGGATTTTACAGACGAAAATGGTGAAACCAATGGTCACTTTGTGTACTTTGGCATGAAAAATTACCTTCAGAGGTATGTGAATACAGATATCCACAGAGAAAAGATTTTGTATTTACAATTTAATATTGATGGACTGTCATTATTTAAATCAAGTCCAGCAAGCTGTCGGCAAGGTGCTGAATAACGCGACGGACTGGGACGGTCACCGCTCAGAACGACAAAAAAAGAATGACCACAAGTGTGCGGATATAGCCTTTAAATATATATTTTAAATAAATATATAAACAAAATATAAAAATAATAAATATAAGAATAATAATAAAAATTAACAAAAATAAGAACAAAAAAAACAAAAGACTGTCAGTAAGTTCAAAAATTTATATTTTGTTAAACTGTTCAGATGTAAATTGGTCTTAAATATTCAATAAACAAAAAAGTTGTATGTTATTCGTTCCGTATGTTTTCTGTAATATTAATACATCCGATCAGGCAGCCGTATACACGCTATCATAAGGCCCAATGAGGCTGCCAGATTTGGGCGTAATCAGGCTGCCAAATCCCGCCGTTATCGGGAACAGCGTTACATTTTTCTTCACGCCGTGATCAAGTTGCCAGATCCCGCCGTTATCGGTAACAGCGTTACATTTTTGTTCACGCCGTGATCAGGTTGCCATACTAGCGCCATATAATGGCAGTCTGGCAACCTGATCCGAGCGTGATTAGCGCCATAACTAAATTTCCAGCCGGGAATGCATATAATATTTCAAAAAACCAAAATGGAATGAACCACTTAATTTAGAGTTCCACTACAATGATTTTGTATCATAATTCGTCATTCTCTGGCCTGCTGAAACGTTTTTGTTCGAAGAAAATATTTCGCCTATATGGGAATCGAACCCGTACCTTCCTACCCAAAGCTAGGCACGCTGCCCCTATGCTATCGAGTGCTTGTAACATCTTGATCCCAGATATGGCATAACAGACCAAATGAATTCCTATAATTATTTGTTGTATCACATAAAGTATATCAATTAGTTAATATCATTGTGACAATTAAAGAGGTTTATCGAATAACATGCTATAGATTTTTGAAACTTTACCTTATATATATATATATATATATATATATATATATATATATATATATAGTTCCTCTCTCTGTCTCTCTTCGCCTTACAAACCTGCCGAAATCTTCTAACACGCATCCGAGTTGCATAACGTTTTTTGTCGTGACGGTCTATAGCACCTTTTTTAAAATAGTATTCAGGAATGCATCGAAACTCCGAAGCTACGATGCTGTAAAATCGAAGTTTCCATGTGAAAAATGAGAGGTTATGTTCATCTAGCGACTGCTGAGGCAGGCATAGGGCAAGCCTATTTATGGCCTCATCAGGGAAAGCCATAGTAGGGCCTATCAGGGCAAGCCTTGGTAGGGCCCTATCGGGGAAAGCCTTAGTAGGGCCACATTAGGGACAGCCTTAGTAAGGCCCTATCATGGAAAGCCTTAGTAGGGCCTATCGGGGCAAGCCTTGGTAGGGCCCTATTGGGGAAAGCCTTAGTAGGATCTTATCAGGGACGGCCTTAGTAGGGCCATTTTAGTATAGCCTGATGTAGGGCCTAAATACTTCCGGCCCGATCGGGCCCGCATCAGGATGTCCGTAATAGGTGTTACCCCTATCACACCCCGATCGGGGCCTGATCCTCGTCAGGCTAACCCTAAGAAATTTCTGCTTGGGTAGTCGCGTTTCGTTGAAAAAAAAAATCGCGGGCTGCAGGCATACACGCTCACACACACACACACACACACACACACACACACACACACACACACACACACGCGCGCGCGCATGCACGCGCGCGCACACACACCGCTCCGTATGCGTGCCATCCGTGAAGAACCAGAGCTACCCGAGCAGAAATCTAATCAGGCTGCCTGAGGATCCATCAGGGCCGGATCAGGGATCAATAAGGCGCCCTGATCAGGCACGCCTTCTTTGAGCCGGACAGAGGCCTGAGCAGGGGTCAATAAAACGCCCTGATCAGGCACGCCTGATTTGTGCCGGATAGGAGCCTTATCAGCCATTAATAAGGCGCCCTGATCAAGCACGCCTGATTTGCGCCGAATAGGAGCCTTATCAGGCATTAATAAGGCGCCCTGATCAGGCACCCCTGATTTGCGCCGGACAAGCTAAAATATTGGCAATAAAATGATAAAATAGAGATTACTATTAGTTTGAAGAACAATTTAATCAATTTTTTACGATTGATTGTAATGCACAACCATACAGTCAGTCTAGAAATGCATTTTTTAAATATATACGTATTTTTATTCTCTTAAATTTTATATTTTGTAATATATTTAATGCGAAACGAAGCTCGTATTTTTTTTTCTGTTATCAGTGGAGAAGAGACATCACCCAGATCTTTTCTTCCGTGTCGTTGTTGCTCGTATCCAAACACACCATTTTCCGATCGACAGATACCAATGAGCATGTTTTAATTGTTTCCGTTTTTTTACTTGCCACATGTTGAACGTCGCCGACTCGCATGGATAAGTATACATAGATTTCGTAATCCGCAACAAGATAAGTTGCTTGATCCGGGCCTGATGAAGCGCCTGATCAGGGCCTGATAAGGTGCCTGATCCGGACCTGAATTTGCAAAAGCGTTACATCCCTGATCAGGGCCGGACTAAATTTGCCTGACCCGGCTCGGATTTGCTATTGTGGCAGCCTGATCCGGTCCGGATTTCACCCTGAACAAATTTCTGCTCGGGTACGTCACGGCTGTATTTATTTTTCCTCCCGATGTTCTGGTTCGGAGGCAAGCACGTCAACCACTAGACCAGCGCACCGATTATACGACAGTGTATTCTTAATCGTTAAATCAAAGTCAACAAGGTTCGATTGATGGAATTTAAATGGGTATCAAATATGTTAAAATTCACGTCAATTTCCATGTACTATTATTGCGGGTAGAATGATAAGATTTAATGCGATTCGACTGTTAAGACGGAATGACACCTCATCGCGGTCGGTATGGTAGAACAATTATAGATTCCCAAAAATCTCTGAAACGGCTCTTCAGATCCCGTCGAAACTTTGCCAAACGACGTCAAATAGATAGACGAATAGCTTCCAGCCCCTCAAATTTTCTGAATTTGAGGAAAAAAAACTAGTTTGGCTTATGATAAGCCAATCTACATTTTTTTCTCAAATTCAGAAAATTTGAGGGGCTGGAAGCTATTCGTCTATCTATTTGACGTCGTTTGGCAAAGTTTCGACGGGATCTGAAGAGCCGTTTCAGAGATTTTTGGGAATCTATAATTGTTCTACCATACCGACCGCGATGAGGTGTCATTCCGTCTTAAAAAATAAACATGACATTGTTTCAAATTACATATGGCATTTACACGTGTTAATTCTTGAAATTACACACGTGTAAGAAACATGGTTTTGCAGTGCAGGTGTCCAAAAGTTGGCGCTTCTCGCGTGTATCGAGCCAATTTCACGAATAAACGCAACATCGGTTTGCGGCGATACAATTCTCGACTTCTCCCGTACCTTGTTTCTTCCCCGGGCAACCGATTAGCAATTATTCGAAAATCGCACCCCCCCCCCCCCGCCATACGCGATTCGTAGTTTGCGCCAACTGCGTCTTCTCAAGTGCGAGTCTCCTCTCCCGAGGCTACGCGTTTCCGCGATTCGTCTCGGCCATTTGCGAAGAGACGAAGAGAGCGACGGACGATAAGCTGGAGAGAAGCGGCGATTGGGCGGTGGAAGGAGATTGCCGTGCGCGTTATTGCCTATTCGCGATAACTCGGGACCTCGCGTCTATTACCTCGTTGGTATTTCAACCTCCGAGATGCGCGCACTCGGTGAGTCATGTATTCCCGGAGAATGAAAGTGAATCACATCCCGGAACGAGCGCGCGCGTCTTTCACGATGAAAAAAACAAACGTTCGTTTCTCACTCAAGGCCACGAGCGCGCGCGTTTCTTGAAACACAAACTTTTCGACTTGGCCCCTTTGTCTCATCGAGACGATTATAGAGCGCGCGCAACGATGCGACGAGAGGTCTGTCCGTGTTCCCGTTCGCGCGCGCACGCACCTTCCAGCGGAACAACGAACCGAGCAGCAACCGCGCGCGCGCACGCGACCTTATTACCTTCTTTCATGTACGAAAAATCTTGCTTCATCTTTCGCGTGTATACGGAACTCCTCGCGGCATCCCAAATTTTTTCCCCTCTCCATAATATATATATATATACATCTGCCGTGCGCGATGCATCTCGCGCGAGTCGCAATTATTCTTCGAGAGCAATCTCGAAGAGAAAAAAGGAACGAAAAAAGACTCGCGCAGTTACTCAAAGTCAGCATGGGCATTGAGAGAAACGCGCGGAGGGTGGGGGGGGGGGGGGGGGATCTCCGCGGGCATACCGACAACTGGGTCGTGGTCTCGCTGTGCATTCGGCTCGCGATTTCTTCTCGCAATTATCGTCGTCGTTGCGCTCCGAGAGGCCGCCGATGCTCTTCCCCTTCTCCTCGCGCTCGCGGCCGGAGAATATCTGCGACAGTAACGACCGAGAGAAGAATCTTCCCCGGCTCCCTTATTCATTTCCCATCTCTCTCGCTCCATCTCTCTCTCATCGTTGCATTTGCGCATTTCGAAGAGGAAGGCTTCCTCCGCCCGGGTGGCCTAAAAATCTCACCGACGCGAGGAACGAGCCAAAAGTCGCTTCGCGCTTGTAATTCCTCTCGTTCCATAGCCTGCTGCCGCCGCTTTCGGCGCCGCCGCCGCCTCTGCCACCGCGCTCCACATCTTTACCCGTACAAGACACGAGAAAAAATGTGGAAGAGGCGAGTTTTTACAGCCACCCGGGCCTTTTTTCTGGTTGCGCAGCTTTCCGCGTTACCCAGGAGGTACTGCGCGCTACAACGCGTTCCCATTGTTTTACATGGCGGGAATCCCCGGTAGGCCTACACCATGCGTGTCGTCCCGCCGGATCGCGAGCTCGGGCTTCCCGCGCAACGCTCTACAACCGGTGGATCTTCGTCGGAACGTATCTCGTCGAGTCCCCTGGATATTCATTGTGCGATCCAACACGAGTCGCGATCCGGACAAACTCGAGGGCTAAAGCGGCTCGACCAACAACGAGCTCGATCGTCCTTTGTCTCGCCCCTCCACCCCTCTACCGTACATCCTACATACATACGAGCAACTATCTGGCAAAATGAACTCTTCGGTATCATTCTGCACCGACGTTATTGATATACCTTTTTTTTGTTCATGGATTAATCGATGTGCTGTTGTTTTTTTCTTTATTTACTCCACTCTGACACGTGGAGAATATATATATATATATATATATATATGTATGTAATATATATTCTTTCTCCACGTGTCATATATGTGAGAATTATTCGATGGTCGCTGTGATCTTTGGATCAAAGAAACTTATATATAAATATATGTTTATCTATAGCGCTATTCCGAGATTACCACCTTGCTTCGGGCAAGACCGTGCCTCGTGTGGCGGAGCGGCCTCACAATCTACGAGAACGAAAAAGCCCTGTTCTCGTGCTCTAATTTTTCTCCTTCCCTGGAGCTTTTCTCTCCGATCGATGAGCGACGACTTTGTTTTTGTCTTTCGTTTCGTGTATTCGATGCGTACAGCTCGACAGTGATATACACGAGTGTCTACAGAGCGATAACGCGAATTATAAATCGCACAGGTGAGAAACTTTGCTGCTCGACGCGCACTCGTCGACGTAACAATCCTCGACTGACGAAAAACTGCCACTTTTTGCCCCTATCCGCCGCCTCGTACCTTTATCGATCGAACCACCCACGCTTGCGTAGGTCGTTTCCCCCTCTCCGATACCACGTCCGTCGTTGTGTAAGCCGATATCGTTAGACCGCGGTGGCGCGGCTTCCCCCCCCCCTGCCCCGCCCACGGCCTTATTACACGTATCCTTAATTCGATAACGCGAATAATATGGTTGACGCGCGTTTCTACAGCTTCCACCCCGCTCGCACCGCGTGCAATTTAAACTCTCGTGTAGTCGGCTTTTCCGCATTCCCGAATCGTCACGGATAAACCGTACAAATGTTTTAGCTCTTACCGAAGAATAATCGAGCTCCGGCCGATCTCTTTGAAAACGAAACGAAATATCCGTAGCGATAAAGAGGAAAAATTTGAAGAAGCGGAGCGAGCGGAAGAAAAGGACTGTACCGGCGGCTGTAGGAGGATCCGCCTACCCTATCGACCGATGATTTATCAGAAAGTGCCACACGACGCGACACGGTAAAGATTCTCGTATCGTGCGCGCGCGCGCGCGCACGCGAGCTTCGGGCCACGGGCGCTTCGCGGCGCACTTCGATTCTGTCTCTCGCGTAGTTTCGGGAAGAAGGCGATGCCGCTAGTGTGCATCGTCCCGCTGCGCGGAGCAGAGAACGCGTAAAGTTCAGTGAACAACGGGTGGTGTATGTGTGAGACGCGAGAGAGTTATCCGTAGTTTCCGCCATCGCGTGTTGCCAGGGGGGTGGTACAGGGTGAGCTCGCGCGATCGCCTAGCGATTCGAAACGAGGCCGAGAGTGAGAACGCGTATCGCGTTTGTACCGACGCTCGGGCGTTTCGATCTATTGACGCGCTTTCGGGTAATATAGCCCGTTGTCGCTGGCTTCTTCGTGATAGTAGGGTGAATAAGGAGAGAGCGCGCGCGCGCGCGCGCGCTACACCAACGCGCGACACGATCCCCGCAGCGTCTCTCGCGTCGCCTTTTCGACATTCCGAATTCACTCGTCTAATCCTCGCGTCTACCTTACTCGCGCGATCCAAACAAAAAGTGTCTCGTCTTCGTTTTTATTTTACTCTTTTCCACGGAACGCTATCGTACAGGGAGAGAAAACGCGGGCTGGGACGAACGATACGAACGCAAAAAAGAAGAAACATGGAGAACCGACCGGCGCCTCTGCGCTCGAGGAGAGTTTGCCGTTTCTGCCTTACGGAGACGGAACCGCTCAACTTCATTTACGAGAGGGATCACGGCAAGCCCTTCCAAGTGCCGCTTACCCTACAAATTATGTCTTGCGTCGCTATCGAGGTAATACAAACCAAATATCCCCACCCCATTTTGTTGATTTTCTTTTCTCGCATCCTCGCTTGGATTTCCGTTGGGCATTCTCCCCCGCGCCCACCCCCGTCCCTTGTCCTCTTCCATCGCATATTTTACGCGAGGTATACGTTTTCCCGTATGTGCCTGCCTGCTGGTGGCGGCGAGTCGATAGAGATTCGCCGCGTACAGCGCCTCGCGCCTCGGTACTACAAAAATCTTTATTACCGATCGTCGAGTTATTATTTCTCGCGGCGGTGAAGGTGGTGGCCCCTGCAGTTATTTGTTGTTGTTCCCTCGCAAAAAATGTTGGCAGGTATATTTGAAGCTTCCGATCCTAACCTTTTGTCTTTTTGTTCGTTTGCCCTCCCTTTTGCACGGTGCATGACAAGTGTGTTGGCTTGGAAAGCGGGGAAAGCTCTGACGCTAAAGGTGGAAAAAACAAACAAAATCATGTTGAAAGGTGTACGCGGCGGACGGCATGCCCCAGATGATATGCGGAGCGTGTCGCTGGAATCTGGATCGTTCGTACAAATTCAAGCTGCGGTGCAAGAAGGCGGACGAGGCGCTGAGAGCGTATCCGGTGACGGGAGTGCTGCCGCGACCTTTTCCACCTATAGCCAACGACTCGCCGGACGCGCCGGGTAAGCGCCCCTCCGAACAGAGGATACAGGGAGGAGAATCGGCCAAGAAAGCGCGCGTCGACAACGGAGAGCGCGAGAGACAGCGGGGGGATCGTCAGCAGGACAAGCGGAAGCAGCGAGACGACGGCTACTCGCGGGAGCTGGATCGCGAAGCCACCCCCGCCGCCGCAGGCGCCAACGACAAGGACGAGCGAAAACTCGAGCCCGGGGAGATAAGGGTGCACGCTTGCGATCGTTGCGATCGCACTTTTCCCCTGCATCAGGCTCTTCAACTGCACGTGCAGCGTGCTCATCGCGATCGTAATTACAAGTGTACCGAGTGCGATCGCACCTTCTTCTCGAAATACGATCTCGGAAAGCACGCCGTCATTCACTCCTCCGAGAAAACTTACTCTTGCTCGATATGCAACAAGAGCTTTACCCGGGCGAATCTTCTTCAACGTCACGAAAAGTTGCATCGCGACGAGGCGCGCTTTCCTTGTCGCCACTGCGACAGAGAATTCTTCACCAACGAGGAGCTCGAGAAGCACGAGGACGCGAGCCACAAGACCACCAAACCCTATCGCTGCAACATATGCGACAAACGTTTCGCCTACAAGCAGGGTCTCGAGCGTCACGAGTTGCTTCACAGCGCGGACAAAAGCTTCGTGTGCGAGTACTGCAAGGAAGCTTTCAGAACGAGCACCAAACTTGCCCGTCATTTGGCCACCCACTCGGGTCACCGACCCTATCTTTGCAAGCTCTGTCCCCGAAGTTTTCTTCTCTCGCATCATCTGACGCGTCACATGCGCTCTCACTCGGTCGAGAAGCGTCACGTCTGTGAGGATTGCGGCAAAGCCTTTAAGCGCAAAGAGAGTCTCGAGGTGCATCAATTGACCCACGCTAAACGCTCCGGTATGGCTCTCACTTGCGACGTTTGTCAGGAATCTTGTCGGAATCGCGCCGACTACGTTACTCACATTAAACAGCACATCGAGGCGGGCGAGAAGATGGGTCCGGACGGTCTGCAACCCGACAAAACCAAAATCGATACCGACAGCGAGGATGACGAGGACGATGATGAGGAACGGGAGAACGAGGATGATGATGACGAAGATGAGGAAGACGACAGGGCGTACAGCGACGGTGGTGACGACGACTACGAGCCACCGGCTTACGTCGTTAAAAAATTACCCAAGGTTAAGATGCAACCGCCCGAGAGCGAGGAAGAGGACGATCCGAGCGTCCGCATGGAGCAGCAGCAGCAGCAGCACCACCACCACCACCACCACCACCACCAGCAGCAGCAGCAGCAGCACGAGAGCGAGGATCGCAAGGAACAAGTGGTGTTTGTTCGTGGCAAGGACGGAAATATCGTTAAAAAGACTATCAAAACGCTCATGCCGATACACCGTAGGGGCGAGGTAGCGGAGACTCTGTCTCCCAAGAGCGGCAAAACATTGACGACGCCGACAACAACAGCAGCAGCAGCAGCAGCAGCAGCAGCAGCGGTCACCTCGACTCCGAAGAAGGGCGATGACAGTACCGAAGCCGAAGTACAAAAGATCGTAGCTTCGGTATTCAAGGAGCACAAAATACCGTTGAAGCACACATCAACCACCGGGGAGAGTCCGGGAAAAGAAACAACAAAGACGGAGCCGACTGCTCTTTCGAAAGGACAGAACTCGCGAAAGGACTCGGACAACAATACCCTTGTTCCAACAACGGCCAAAGGCTTGAACACTGTTAAAGTGATAAAACGCATCGTTGTGAGAAAACCGATCGGTACGACGACAAGCGATCAAAATGTCTCCGGAAAAGAAGGTGATGTAACGGGAATCGCTGCTGCCGCCGCTGCTGCTGCTGCTGCTTCTTCTGCCACCGCCACCACCACCACCACCACCACCACCACCACGACCACCAACACGGCAAACACCGTTACACCGACCAACCAAAATCCCTCTGCAACCAAAGTCACCAAACGCGTCATCGTTAGGCGAATCATACGTCACGGTGATACAACCAGAGAAGTAATAATGAATCCCGACGGTACGATAATCGATCCGGCCGAACTGGCTAAATTGCCGACGGGCAACGTCGTTAAGAGAGTCGTCGTTAAAAAAGCCCTCGATAACAAAAATTCTTCGTTTGTTCAACAAGTCTTGAAACCATTGACCGAGGCGAGATTGGCCGGAACGACGATTACGACGGGAGCAACGACACTGACGACTGCGACGACTAAGACTCAATCGGACAATCTTCTCGACGAAACTCCAAAATTTGAATTGAAAACGTTGCAAGCTCCCAGTAGCGGCGGCAGCGGCACCGCCGCCGGCGCCGCCACCACCACCACCACCATCGGTACGGAAAAACCTGTTACCAAAGTCGAGGCCAAAAGCTCAGACAAGGGAGATCGAGAGACCAAGGAAAAGTTGGAACTATTGGAAAAACGGGTGGAACAACAGAGAATAAAGATCGAGGAGTTGCAGGCTCGCAAGCAACAAGAAACCGAAGCGATCGATGAGAGTCTGCCAGAGCGTCACGATGAGTCTGAGGATGAGCAACAACAGCTGCCTCTTAAACGTGTATTCGTCAAGAGAAAACAGAGCATTTACGACGAGGAGCAAGAATACGATGACGACGACGAGGGCGACGAAGACGACGACGACGGAGGCGGCGGCGGCGGTGGTGGTGGTGGTGGTGGTGGTGGTGGTGGTGGTGGTGGTAACGGGGACGAGAACGTTGACGACGACGACGACAATAACGAGGGTGAGACCGATTCGAAGAAGCAACAACAAGATTGTCAAAAGGAGCGGAGAAGGGCGACTCCTCCGGATTTTGGTCCAGCTCCCCTGACTCGCGGCAAACAATTGGCCATTACCAGCTCCAAGGTTTACACGAATAAAAAAGTAATATTCGTCAAGACGGAGGATCCCGCGGAGATGGACGAGATGAGTCGGGAAATTGGTAGCATATTAAATTCCTCCGACAACGTTGTTAAGATGCAGGAAAATGTTTTGACGAATCTCAGTGAAATTTCAGGTATCGACGAAACAACGAGCAAATCGTCGGAGGTTGAAAATATGCCCGAACCCATGGAAGAAGACGACAGCAATAACGAGGATGAAATCGAAACTACCAAGATCGAGGAAGCAGCTTCGGTTGCCGAAATGATGATGCTCATGACGACGAGTGGTGCGGCCGCGGCGGCGGCGGCGGCGGCGGCGGCGGCATCGGAGATGACCACGACGATAACGACGACAACGACGATCGATGCGATAACGCCGACGACGATAGAACCCGAAACTACGACGACGTTGACCACCACCTCGATAGCCAAACAAGTGACGGTCAACAACGAGGCCGAGGAGGAAGAGGAGGAGGAGGAGGAGCAGGAGCAGGAGGAGGAGGAGGAGGCGCAGCAGCAAGAGGACGCGGACGCTTCAGGAATGATCGAGATCGCGGTGACGGTTGCCGAAAGCGCCGATCAGGAGGAAGACACCAGCTTGAGCCTCGTTCAAGAAGACATTTCCGGTAGCGCTGATATCTTTGAAAGTACCGATTCACCCATAATTTGCCCAAAAAGCGAGGTCAATCTCGAAGAATCGGTCATTGAGCTTACCGCCCACAACGAGACGATAAGTCTCAACGAAACCAACGAGAGTCAGGACAGTCTGGAGGACAAACTCTCGCGGATGGAGGGTTGAGGGGGCGGCGGCGGCGGCGGCGGCGGCGAGGTCCTTTCATCGGTCAACGAGAACGAAGCGAAACAAACACTAGTATTTACACACTTTTTCTTTCCGTCTCAGAGACAAAAAAAAAACAAACAAACCCAAATAAAACGAGCGACATTTCGTACGCTCTTTTGCATTTTCTTCGCTCCTTGGAAAATATCATCGACGAGGAATGCGCGCCGATTTGACACAGATGTATCGTTGTACTATTATTCATTCAATAATCGTCACTATCGTTGCATCAATGGATATTATTTATCGAGCCTTGGATCCTAACGTTTCATTCAAGGTAATTCTTATCTTGCCTAAGTTTAAAGATTTTTTCGATATTTCGTATTGTACGCCAGGTATGATTTTACCCCTCCCACCCACCCCCCCCCCCCCTTTTTTTACAATATCTAGAGAAAAGAGAGAGATGGGCGAATGTACGCGACAATTGTCGGGGCATTGGTTGCGAGAAAACGTCAAAAAACAACAACATTTATACGATAGACAGAGCTAGAGAAATAATAGAATAAGTGTATCGTTTGAGCGTTGACACACACACACACACATACACGTTTTGGATATCCTCGAGACTTTTTTTCCGCGTCGAGATAAAAAATTGTCGGTTGAGGCCCGGGGCGGGCCGAGAAGAGATAGAAAAAAACAAAAAGCTACTTCGATCTGGCAACTGTAAAGTTTGTGTAAATATTGAATAATATCGATTTCGAATGAGTTTCAATTTGTACGCACGCGAAACTCGTTGGAGAGCGAAAATTCAACTCGAAGTAATAAATCGATCGAATCCGAGTTTTCGCGCAACTCGCCAATTAGATAAGAATTACGGTGTTTGCCACGTTTGGTTTTCTTCGACTCGAATTACCATGTACATACATACACGTTATTGATATAGGTGCAGGGATCCACGTTTTATACAAATTTCCGACAAACGCAAAAAAAGGGAGAAAGCGAGAGAGAGAGAGAGAGAGAGAGGGGGGGGGGCGTAAACGCGAAGCTACACTATTTAATTTTAAATCGCAACGATGATACTTGACCGTGAGAAGAAAGAGAAAACACTTGCGCTTTGGCGGTTGAGACGATAAATACCATTGTACCGTTAGGACGATACGTATAGACGACCGAAGGAGTAGTTGCGAGAGCCGAAAGAATATTGTATTAAAAAGATGTGTGTATGAAAATACAGTGTCAGCGGACGATGGCGCGTCAAATGTTGTTTATTTCTTCAAAATTCCCCTCGTCCCGATATCCTGACAAATATCAAACAATAGACGCCTTTATTGGGTTACAAACACGTACAACAATAACAAAAGAACGTTAACGCGTATAGTTAAAAAAATAATCTCAGTGTAGGGTTGAAATAGTATACGAGCGATATAAATAGTTATGGGGGCGGGAGAGGCAGAATTTCGATATACGAATTTGGCAAACTTGACCGATGCCAAGCTTGCAAACGCCACTTTGCTGCTGCTCGGGTCAAGGGGAATTGCCAATTCTGCCGCCGCCGCCCGGCGGCGCTCTCTCCAGCTGCGAAATAACAATTGCGCGTAAACGCGTAATCGAAAGAAAAAGAAGAGTTTAGGTTTTGGTGGAAGAATGTGTACCTCTTTGTCGTCGGTAGCGACCGCATCGTAGGATTGTGAATCCGAGTGTTTGGCGGGTCCCGTCGCGTGCTCGTAAACGAGACCACCGGCCATTCCACCGAGTATCGGACCGACCCAGTAGAGCCAATGATTCTCGAATGCTCCCATGACGACGGAACTTCCGAGAGAGCGTGCCGGATTCATTCCCGATCCAGTCCGGGGAACCTGCAAGTCGAGACGTGCGTCAAGGGGAATGGAGGAGGAGACGATAAAATATAAAAGTAAAAAACGTTCAATAGTTACCCCAACGAGGTGGCCGAGGGTGACGGCCAGTCCGATAACGAGAGGAGCGAGAGGCTTGCTGTAGGGCTTGGCCGGGTCGCAAGCTCCGCAAACGACGAAAACAAGTACGAGCGCGAGAATAAATTCAACTCCGAAGCCCTGAACCGGAGTTACACCTTTGGCAAGGGAAACCAAACCCAAGGAAGATTCCATCGATTCGGGGGAGAGAGCTCGCAGAATTGCCGAACCAGCGATCGCTCCGGCGCTTTGCACCGATACGTAAAGGACCGCTCGAAGGATTGGTAGCTTGCCGATAACGAGTAAGCCGAGAGTCACTGCGGGATTAACGTGGCCACCCGAGACGTGTCCGATCGACTGGATCGCCGCGGCAACCGCGAGCCCGAACGCGAGGCTTATCGCTACGACGTTTCCGGTCACGACCGTACCGCAACCGAAGAAATTCAGCAACATCGTCCCGAGAAATTCGGCGACGAGCGCTCTCCACAAGCCGGCCCGTTTATCCGTTAGCTCGTGAGTTCCGAGGGCTGCCTTCAAATTCCCCATTCCTTCCGTACCTGTCGACTGCGACAACTCGATCAACCATTTTTTTCCTCTCACACTCTGTTTCGCGTGCTTCTTCGAAAAATCATACTTTTCGAAGAAAAATCGCGAGACGCGCATCATCGCGTTAAACGATGAAGAAAAGTGGGTCGCAGTCGCTTCGACGGAAGACACGATTGTGCACCTTGTAGAGAAAGAGAGAGAGAGAGAGAGAGAGAGAGCGGGAGCTAGAGGCGAGTCTCTCGGGACCGCGCGTGCAGACGCCCTTTCTGTCTACGTGTAGCCTTTTAATCGATTCGTTTAAATACAGTTTCTTTACCAATAGTTTGTTGGAAGGATAACAGCCAAACGCGAATGTACCAGCCGGTCAATGTACAAAAATTCGAATTCGGAAAACAACGGGGGGCTATCTATCGTCCACGGGGCAACCCACTACCGCGAATAACATGTCGAATTACGCGCTCGCGGTGGTGTCCGTAACGAGATACGCGACGAGTATTCCCTCACTTACGGTGTCCCGTCGTGGCCGCGGACGTATTTTATTTATCAATCCGAGGAAAGATTCGTAAACGTGTATCGAGTGGGAAAGCAGAAGGATCTTTGATCCTTGTCACTGTTTCCGGCCTACACTCATCCGCAATTTATTTCAATTCTGACGCGTTGCTGAATAAAACGAACGACGGTGCGTCCGGCCTCGGCGCAATTGTTTCCTTCCACACGAGCGTTTATCGTCTTTTACGAGCGCGCGCGCTCGCGCTACTCTGCCCGTGTAAAGATGACCGCGGCCGCGATCGACGACGCGCTCGTTATCCAAACATGGTCTTATAATCTGACGAGACTCGCCGCCGAGTGTCATTGTTTTTTATCCCCCCGTTTCGCGACATTTACGGATACGCCCGCGTGACATTTTCCGCTGTTTCGAAAGATCGCGGAGAATCGAAAATATCGCGAGTTTACGCGATTTCAAACGTCGGAAGGATAATCGAGAGAGAGAGAGAGAGCATGACCCCATCTCACCCCCTTCGTTTCTCCTTCTCTCTTTGTTATATTTGAAGCAAGCTTTAGGCAAAAGATTGCGGTATAGATGGAAGCGCGGAATACGATTGAAAAGGCATTTTTCAATCACGCGCGCACACTCACCTCGAGCACGTTCGGGGGAGGGGGGAGTCGGCCTCAGGAACGACCTCAGAAGCGGCGAAAACCTTCGTAGCTGCGGAATATATTTCGGAACGAAGCGAATTGCACCTTTTTGGTTGGAGAAACGTCGTCGCGAACAGAGGATAAAAATAAGAGGAAAGAGAAAAAAATGAGACAGAGACTCGGACGGAGGGGCTCTGACCGGGCGTGTTTCCGAACGTCGACTGGATTGTCCTATAGCGACTACCAATCTCATATAGGTATCCAGAGGCGAATGCTGCGTAGAGACTTGTGGGGACCTCGGGCAGCAGCCGGTGCAAAGGTAGTAGGGATGGATCATCGTTTCGTGTCTCGTTGCTTTGCGCACAAACTCGTCATAGACAACATCTCGCATCGTTCTCTCTCCCGTCGTCTCTTTTTCGAGGGCAGTTTTTTTTTCCATACTCCGACGCGCGAGTTATGATGTTGAGCGTTTTGGGACCGGGCTTGCTTCGATAAAGATCAAGAAAGGCGTGTACGCGCGCGTGCGATAACGAGCCGCGCGCGATACCGTAATACACTTTGTCGGCGCGTGCTCTCCGTTACGACACTCGCGTACGCTTCTTCTTAATCCAAGTCGCGCGTTACGCGCGCGTTGTACATGTCACGCGCGGCCTATCTCGGTTGCATTCGCGTCTCTCTCTCTCTCTCTCTCTCTCTCTCTCTCTCTCTCTCTCTCTCTCTCTCTCTCTCTCTCTCTCTCTCTCTCTCTCTCGCCTACCTCATTTTTACGAGAGAAGAAAACGAGCCCGGTAGCTGCCTCGGCAAACCGGAAGTCTGCCGCTGCAATGATTTCGCCGAAACCTTGCAAGCGCAACGAGATGAGAATAGGAATTGCGGCGGCAAATTGGGGTCGCGCGCGATTAGATATCGCGATCGTGACAAGAGGGACAGAGAATACACCGAGAATATCCCGCTGACTGTATTATTTGGGCAATCGTCGGGATTCGGAGCTACAGTGATTGACAAAAATACGATACACCATGCATCACACAAACACACACTCGTCCTCGAAACTATTGGAAAAAGTAAAAGCGTTCCGAGAGTCCTTTCGGTTCAAACGAATCTTGTACAATCGAGTTTTCATACGACTAGAATATCGAGTTATATGCGTTTAATATAGACCCGGATAAACCCCGAATCAACTGTACCATAAGAAAACAATATATACTTCTATGTACCGGGATTCGTTAACTCTTGATAAATGGTAAAGTTGAATATGGCGAAATAAGTATCTTCTTACAGTTAATGAATCGTTCATTTGAACGTCTCAATTGTCACAAATAAAGATTTGTTAATAGTTAAAAAATGGTTACTTTAAGGCACAACACTACTGTGACCCCCTGTTTTTTTTGCCATTTTTCAAGAATTTTTTTTGCGGGAAAAAAGAGATATTCGAATTTTTTTTTCTTTTGTTCGTTGTTTATTGAAGATACATAAAAAAAAAAATTTCAAATTTTTCACGCCCCATCGTGACGCTGGGGAAGCTCCCGCGTCAGGAGCGACTGTTGCCTCTGCAGTGGTTCGCGGCACGCAGCAGAACTCTCTTCAAAGTCGATCTGAAAAAAAATACCGAGTGTTTTCGTTAATAATATGATATTTTGAAGAGAAGTACATAGGGATTTGAAAAAATATTGATTTTTAAAAAATAGGCACGCTTTTGAAATTAAAGGACGATTTTCGAGCAAAATTTCTCGTCGAAAATAGGCTACAACTTTTATTATTATTGAGATATCGAAAAAATCCTATGTACTTCTTTGGATAATCTAGTTTTATTGATGCAGTCCAAATTTGAAGTCGATCGGATAAAAGTTGCTCGAGTTCTGCTGCGTGCCGCACTCAAAAAAGTGGTTTTGAGAAAAACGCGTTCAAAGTTTTAGGTTTGTTAATTTATGCGATAAATTGGAAAAAAATTTTTTTACCTCTAATCAGGGATGCCGGCACCATATAGCTGGCCTTCGAGAAGCAAATCATTGTCCCTAGCATCTTTTCTCGAACTTGTAGAGGCTCTTCTTGCCTCTTTTGCAGCGTCTCAGCGTCAGGCTTCTCAGGCCATCATTGAATAATAATACCGTGATATCAGCTGCAATATCGACGATTTTTTTGCTCCCGGACTGACACTTTGGGGCTATTGCCCAAACTGATTTGTTGTAGCTTTCGTTGTTGTTTTGCGTGAAGCCGCCCAAACAACGCTGCAGCAAATCGTCTCTGCTCAAATTTATATATCCCGGTATACCTGCCGACCCTGAGGTGCGCAGCTGCGCGGGACCCCGAGCGTCACGGAGCGCTGCACCGCTCCACAAAATATTCAATATCTCCGAAAATAATTATTTTTTCGACCTGCGTCCAACGGCATCTTAATCTTAAATGTATTTTAGATTTTTCTAGATGGTTTTCAAAAAATCGATTTTTTGAAGCCGTCACAGTGGTGTTGTCCCTTAATGGAACATATAGCCCCGTTCTCGACAGTCAATAGATATACAGTTCGTTCAACCCAATGCTTCGTATTAATATACTACAGTAAAACCTCGTTTATCCGACCTTCGATTACCCGACGTTCCCCGCATTACTAATACGGAGAATCTCGGATAAAACGAAAGAATCTGCTTGCTATGCCTTTATCCGAGATTTAACTTGTCCGAGGTACACTCTCTCCATATTACCACGGATAAGCGAGATTCTACCATATAAATACACTGAAAAAAAACCAATTGAATGAAAAAAATATATCGGTTGATCCAAATAAATGTCCGAACGTCGAGTGCCACCGATATATAAGATTGTTACAATACTATAAAATATCGGAAAATGTGATTGATCTAAATAACATATGATTTTATTTGAAAATCTCCTCTGTTATCTGAATATCTACATTATCCTTCAAAAAAAATTACAGTCTATTGAAATCATTCTATATACAATCCGTAGATGTATGGATGAAATAATTAAGCGGTTGCTACATTTTTTATTTCGTACAAAAATGTAATCAATAGAATGAATTATTTCTTCACTATATCGAAACGAATATGCCATGAGACGTAACATTTTCGTACTCCGAGTTGGCGATTTTTTGTTCCAAAAGACGGCACTTTTAGTACAGTCGTGCTGTATATTGGAATCGGGAAAAATTAGAAGAAAGCTAGTTTTTCGACAGGTGACTTTGCAGGTGCCGCGGGTGCTAAATCCAAGTTTGCCTAAAACTCGTGGTGTAAGTTTCTTTTAGGGGATGAAGGCGGTGGATGGGGGTGGATTAATGCCAAACTGCAACCCCCACGAGGTTTGCGCCGGAAGACAAAATTCGTTCAAGTTTGCCAAGTTCAGAAAAATCCGGCCTTTATTTTTGTCCACAGCGACGAAGTCGTGAAAGTTCATTTTGGGGGTGAAAAAGTGGGGTACATTTTGAAAAATCAGTTTTAATTCGATAACTCTTTGGGAAAAATGCATACAATTTTTGTTCAAATGGGAACATCGTAGCCCTTGAAAAGACGCGGTGATCGAGTATTCGATCATCCTTATTCAATAATATCTTCACCCCCCCCCCCCCCCCCCTCAAATGTTCAACCCTTGTCGGAGTTGAAAATTCAAATTGAAATTCTGGGACAACTATTGATCGAAAACAAAGAGATACGAGTTTGGCACTGTGGAGAAAAATGTAGCTGAGGGTTCAAGCTACAAATTGCTCCACGGTGGCGAATTCGTGCGGTCAACAGTTTTCCCTGCATTTCATTTTTAATTTTCAATCCCCGAGAGGGGTTGGAAAATCTACGTTTTTCGTACATTTGAACCATAGCCGAAAAATCGATTGTTTTTGAGTTATTCGATAAACAATTTTTGTTTTTTTGGTATTTCAACAATTTTTTGGGGGGCGAAGATTTTATCGGAAAGTGACGTAATTTGAACAAATAGTGTACGAAATTTTCCCAAAGAGTTATTGAATTAAAACTGGTTTTCAAAATTTCACCCCACTTGTTCACCCCCAAAATGAACTTCCACGACTTCAGCGCTGGAGACAAAACCAAAGCCCGGATTTTTCTCAACATTTTGTCTCACGGCGCCCTCCTCGTAGGGGTTGTAGTTTAGCATCAATTCACACCCATCCCCCTTCATCCCCTAAAAAAACCCTGCACCCTGATTTTTAGGCAAACTTGGATTTAGCACCTGCGGCACCTACAGAATCACCTATCAAAAAACTGGATTTCTTCTAATTTTGGCCTGTTACGGGGTTTTTCAGCGACAGCACGACTGTACTAATTGTGGATCGTATTCAAACTGCACAGGATACGTTACATTTCCTAGTAGGGCCCTTTCAGGCTGCCTTATTAGTGCCCTACCAGGGCAGTCAGGCAACGCGATCGGGCCCTGATGTGGGCCCCATCGAAATTTCTACGCGGGATGATCAGCACAATTAGCAACCGCTAATCGCTACATTTGTACCGAGTAGTGGAAAAAATGTCGCTACTCGATACATTTGTAGTGAGTAGCGACAAAAATTGCGCTACATTTGTATCGAGTAGTAAAAATTTTTTCGCTCCTCGCTACATTTGAATCGAGTAGCGAATTTTTTTTTGCTAATCGCTACAAATGTATTAAGTAGCGCAATTTTTTTCGCTACTCGATACATTTGTATCGGGTAGTGAGATTTTTTTCGCTTCTCGCTACATTTGTATCGAGTAGCGAACACACTCGGTACATTTGGATCGAATAGCGAAATTTTTTTCGCTACTCGCTACAAATGTACCGAGTAGCGAAATTTTTTTGCGCCACTCGCTACAAATGTATCGAGTAGCGAAATTTTTTTCGCTGCTCGCTACAAATGTATCGAGTAGCGAAATTTTTTTCGCTGCTCGCTACAAATGTATCGAGTAGCGAATTTTTTTTCGCTAATCGCTACAAGTGTATCGAGTAGCGAATTTTTTTTCGCTACTCGCTACAAACGTATCGAATAGCGAATTTTTTTTCGCTACTCGCTACAAATGTATCGAGTAGAGAAATTTTTTTCGCTACGGGCTACTCGATACTTCGGTATGAAAGTATCGAAAATGCATCGAGTAAGCGAAATTTTGTTCGAAAAATCGGTATACCGATATAGCACTGTCGCGGCGAACACAGACACTTTTCGCCTTCTTCTCTCTATATTTAACCGACAGTTAATCATAGGCAACACAACGGCACGTGAAATTAAACAAAATCAAGATCGATGCTCATCTCATATACGGGAGGCCGGGGCAAAAGGGGATGCGCAAACGAATCACGGATTTTTTTCTTCAAAATTCTGTTTTTTTCAAGTTGCTTCAATTTTGAAAAATCAGTTTTAATTCAATAACTTCTTAGGATGAATTCGTACAATTTTTGTTCAAATGGAAACGTTGTAGCTCTTGAAAAGACGCGTCGATCGAATATTTTATCATTACTCTTCAATAATGTCTTCACGCTCAAAAAAATGATTGAAATACAAAAAAAAAAATTTATTGAATAACTAAAAAACAATCGATTTTTCGGGTATGCTCTGAGTGTACGAATAGTAGTGAATAATTTTCTCTATATTTTCGTTTCTATGGACCACCCTTGAAATTTGCTTTTTCCAACCCCTCTCGGGGGTTGAAAATAAAAAATGAAATTCTGGGAAAACTATTGACCGCACGAATTCGCCGCCGTGGAACAATTTGTAGCTTGAACGATCAGCTACATTTTTGTCCACAGCGCCATACTCGTATCTCTTTATTTTGGGTCAATAGTTTTCCCAGAATTTCATTTTGAATTTTCAACCCCTGGGAGGGGTTGAAAAAAGCAACATTCAAGGGTGGTCCAGAGGATCGAAAATATAGAGAAAAATATTCTTTACATTTCGTACATTAAAACCATCCCCGAAAAAACTATTGTTTTTGAGTTGTTCAATAAACCATATTTTTTAAATATTTCAACAATTTTTTTGGCGGCGAAGATATTATCGGAGAGGGATGATCAAAGACTCAATCGACGCGTCATTTCAATGGCTACGTCGTTCCGATTTGAAGAAAAATGGTATGATTTTTTCCTAAAGAGTTATCGAATTAAAACTGATTTTTCAAAATTTCACCCCACTTTTTCACCCCCAAATGAACTTCCACGACATCAGCGCTGCGGACAAAAATAAAGCCCGGATTTTTCTGAACATTTTGTCTCCCGGCGCCGACCTTGTAACGGTTGTACTTTGGCATTAATCCACCCCCATCCCCTTAAAAAAAACCCTACACCCCGATTTTTAGGTAAACTTGGATTTAGCACCCGCGGCACTTCCAAAATCACCTGTCAGAAAACTAGCCTTCTTCTAATTTTTTCCGATTCCAATATACAGCACGACTGCACTAATATGCGATTATCGGTCAGCGATCTATTCGCCCAATAGATTTTTACGTTTTCCATTTAATTAAATTTTAATATCTCATAGAGTTTCTCCAAAACAAATATTTAATTTACGTGGAAGCGTGTACTTTTCATAAAAAGCTTCGAGTACCGACTGTTAACTCATTTATAATTTCGTTGAGATACCGCTACTTCTGTAAACCACTATGTAAATATTAAGATAATATCCGAAAAAATCTTAACTTTTTTTACTATTCAATTGCATTAATTATATTAATTATTATTTATTTAATTATCAATGCCTACGAGTTATTTTTATTCCTGCAATTATACCTTCCCTGATTCCACTCATTGCTACTACTACCATTGACTCATTTTGGTTTTTGTATCGAAAAAATTTCGCTACTCGATACAAATGCAGCGAGTAGCAAAAAAAAATTCGCTGCTCGCTAATTTGAAAAAATTCGCTACTCGATACAAATGTAGCGAGTAGCGAACAAAAATTTCGCTACTCAATACAAATGTAGCGTGTAGCGAAAAAAATTTCGCCATTCGATACAAATGTAGCGAGTAGCGAAAAAAAATTCGCTACTCGAAACAAATGTAGCGAGTAGCGAAAAAAAATTCGCTACTCGATACAAATGGAGCAAGTAGCGAAAAAAAATTCGCTACATTTGGATCGAGTAGCGAGTATCGGTCGATACAAATTTTGGACATCTCTGGTGGTAACATGTTGACTTAACCCCATAACAACCGTAAGGATAGTTGAGTGAACGATATTTAATATTCGCACAAATCAAGATTCGTGTATAGTTGCCAAATGAATGAATTTGAATAAAGTCTTTCATCGATTGTCGGCGGATGAACGTACAGTTGAATCAATGTAGGACGATAGTGCCGCAGTACCCAGCAAGTGTACAAGGAACAACTCTCGTGGAAGATGAGACTTGTTTCTTGCTACTCGTCCTCTATAAGTAACAAGTCCGTTTATCGGAGGACAACAAAGGTGGGATAGCACGAATACGTCGTAGAAAATAGGCGGTCGACCGGTCCCGCGTGGACGAGGTCTCGGCCACTCCTGCTCTAATGAATAATTGAGTATTTTCTATATACACTTTCGAAAGATTCCTAAAGCGATTTGCCAGGTCCCACAAAACAAGCGCAGAGAACAAATCACGTTTTCACGGTCACAAACTGATATCCTCAAGGTAAGTGGACACGCGGTCACGCACAGTCTCCGCATAGTAGTGTACCTCGATCGTACTATATACGTCGCGTCTGCGCACGAACGAGCTTGTACGACTAAGGGCTATGTACGATACTTACCTCGAGTGCAAATTTTTAACTATTAACAAATCATTATTTGAGACGAGTCGTCGATTTTTTAACAGTTATTTGTTAACTATCAACAGGTCTAAATTTGATTCAATTGAAGATTTTTAAATTATCACCAAATATTCATTTGGTAATAAGTGTACGACTGTTATCTCAAACAACTACTGGGCCAACATCTCAAATACAGATTCATTAATAGTTAATAAATCCTTATTTGCGTTAAATCGAGAAGTTGTCGCGCGCGCGCGCGCGCGTGTGTGTGTGTGTGTGTGTGGGGAGAGAGAGAGAGAGAGAGAGAGAGAGAGAGAGAGAGAGAGAGAGAGAGAGAGAGAGAGAAAGAGAGAGAGAGAGACTCTTGGCTCAAATACGGCGGAGATAGTCGTTTTGAATGAATATCAGTTAATTGTTGTGACATGTTCATTTGCATCGAACACAGGATAGTCGCGGCGGCAACTATACGTTTTCACGACAACACGAATATCTCTTAGCAACTAACAAATGTTGTAACAGTTAATAAATATTTCAATAAAAGTGCCAACTAAATGTATTTCTTGACTACAAATAAACGGTTTTCTCAGTGTAAGTTGATTATATCCGACTTGTGTCAAGTTTTCTTACACATCGCGCTGCGAACAAGTTTTCGATGACAAATTTTCGATAGGATTCTAACCGGGTGCGATTGCGGAGATTAATGCGAAGTCTTTCGATGTTTTTGTTACTCAAACATCGTTTTTGCAGCGCATATATTGTATCCGCTCCGTTTTTCTAGTCGAAATATAAAATTATACGGTTGGCGCGATTGTCACATCCGGAAGGGATGAGAGCATAATTATTTGTTTCCCTCTCTGTTGCATAAGCGTAGCGCAATAGCACGGGATTAGGGTGAAAAGGGGTAGTGTGTGCTAAAGAATGAAATTAAGAGGTTTACGCAATTATTCAATATTATGGAATGATTCGTCAGATTCGTGTTCAAATGACTCGTGTTTTATTAGAGTTAACCAAACTGGTTAATCCTATTGATTTGGGAATACATAGAAACCTAAGAAATATACAGACACACACACACGCACACACATATATATATATATATATATATATATATGATCAGTGCGATGGCTAGTGGTTAGCGTGCTCGCCACTAAACAAGCGGACCGGGATGTTCCGGGTACGACTCCCAGTCACATACATTTCGTCGTGAAATGTTTTTCTTCGGCATTTCGCGGCGAAATAAGACTAGTTCCACGACTGGGGGGCGAACTCGATGACCGGCTGTATTGATGTAGGTTTTCCGCAGTTTCCCTATATCCATGACAGAAATGTCATGATGAATATAATACAGAGGGGGATGTCGGCTGCGGCCGCAAGCAGGGGAGAACAGGGAAAAAGGTGGAGAAAAAAGGAGTAAACTGTAGAGGAAAGAAACGGTCACAATAAGGGGAAAAAAGATAACAAACGCGAACAGCATGTACCTTAGGGAAAAAACAAATTTATATATATATATATATATATATATATATATATATATATATATATATATATATATATATATATATATATATATTGTGACGTGATTTTTTGGAATCGCGTCACAAGATCAGCTACCGATCACATGATTTACGTGCATATGCCCGAGTCGCTACTGTGACGATTTGTTAAGGGCCTTTCTCCCCTTGTGTTTCGTTTTTGTTGTTGTTCGATTCCGTTTCCGTTTTGTTAAGTTGGCGGGTGGAACTCGGTCGAGCGGCGTAGCGCTCAACGTATCGAGCAATCCCGACCGAGAGAAGCCGTCAACGTGACCGATATGGGAATCGGTGCACGCCCGGCTGAGATGCCGGCGCCCCATGGTGTGGTGCATCGTGTTGGAGAGCGAGCCGTTTGCGTTACGGGCGGAAGCTTGATCTTTCCGCGCCGCGCTTCTGAAAAGAAACATTGCCCGCTCTCATACGATGACCCGGGGATGCGATCTCAGAGAGTCTCATTGCTACCGTCGGAGAAAGCCACCCGGTATGTTCCCGATCCGTTCTCGAGGTAACTCGGGCAGAGTTGGCGGCTACCGAGTTGATATATCATTTTATAATATTTCAGCTCTCGATTTTGGTACGAGATAAAGTTCTCGCTTGAATCGGCGATTTCGCACGGTTGAATCCCGCCAGCGTGTTGACAGTTTTTCTGTTAACATTGTTAGGCATTGTCTGTTAGGCATTGATCGCGCTAGGTAGATTTACCGACGAATTTTCAGGTAAGACAGTGGTATCTCCCGAATTGCGATCTATCCCGATTTCTGACGTTCTCGTGACCGTTGTCGATAAGACGTTTTGCCAGGGCCGTCGCGATGGAGAGACGTATCGTCATCTCTCTCGCGCCCGTGCCGTTGCGCTTTCGCTCTCGCGCTTGAGACACACATCCGGTGTTTTCTCGCTCCCGTGCGTATGACGCTTTCGCGTTCGCGATCCAGTTTGTCTACGTAAAAAGTTCACGGGTGGTCAACCCGTGAAAAAATTATTTTATTTGATCGTGATGTTACCGATGTCGCAAATAGTGACGGATACCGTTGACAGTTAAGCTACTCCGCAGTGAATCCCGAGCCCTCTACCACAACTCATAGTCTGAGCGGCCGTGCTCTATATACCGCAACCGTCCTCCCGTGCAAGTGCATCCAGTTTAGTCCGGTTATGATTCCGGTGAAACAAAAATCACGGAGTTTTCCTGCTCCGATGGTGGGTCAGGGCGGATCCCCCCGACCCCAAGGCATACCGGTTGAGAAATGCGGTGAAACAAAATTCTCTGGCGCCCGAGTATTGCGGATGCACGCGCGCGGGGTGGACGGGTAGGTGACGGTTCTCGCACCCATTTCTCGTGTTCCAGTTCTCGCTTTCGTGGTTAGAAAAATATCCGCGTCACAGTATATATATATATATATACACACACACACACTTCGCTTGCAATGGTCGGTGGTGCGATGTACACTCGTTCGCAGGAGTGTCAGCGATCGGTCGTAAGGATAACGACCCTTCGTTGGTGGTCAGGTATGCTCGCAGGTACAATGGAAGATGATGAGACGCGTACGCACTGCGTTGACAATATTTCTCGGAAAGGGGGGAATTGTTTTGTAATCGGGTTGAGTTACTTCGGCGTAAATACAAATACTAACTTAAAAAAAGGAACTTGAGTTATTAGTCGCGGAATAAAAGTATAGAATTTCAACAGAACTTTGAAGTTTGAGAGAAGATATTGAATTGACGTTTGACTGGGCGATAGAGTGTTGGATTGAGATTCGATGATTACACGGACAGAGTCATGGTTGACAAAGACTCCGATAGAAGAACTGCGGAGTCGCGATGCATTGCCCTTTTCATAAGCGTTTTTGGTTCCTCCTGCTTTAGATTCCATATTTGGGTAGAGTGGAAAAAAGGGGTTTCGGACTTCCAATAGTTTGTCGGTCAATCGTGAAGGACGACGTGGAAGTAAGTTCCTGGAGTGATATGCACGAGTTTGATTGTCTATAGACCAATCAGAAAGACGGTCATAGGAGTCGGTTTCCCGTGAATTTTCGTAAGAAAGGCGTACCGCTATGCGTTTCGTAGGTTGTTCACGTATATTCGGTTTTCGTCGCACTTCGGTTTTTACGATCGGGTCGAGCGGAGTTTTCCGGAGACCCTTGCCTTGTGCGTTGTCGCCACGCGGGATGGAACGCATATCAATACAATATTTGCTTCACGACTTTTCGGAGAAATCATGCCTAAAACCGTGTTCCCGTGGAAGTCGAGTGGATAAGGAGGGCCGTAGGAAAAGTCCAATGACTCCGTCGCAGGACGTGACGCCTCCCCCCCTTTTCGATTGAGCGTCTCGCTTGATCAGATTCATTAGGGGTTGCAATCGAAAAGATACTGTCACGTATCTATGATAGCACGAAAAGTTACTGGCACGTATCTAAGATAGCACGAATTGGCATGACCATTGGTCGACTTACAATGTGACTCAAACATATTCGACGATTGGTGTCTAATATGGTGGCTTAACACGTGGTTATCCTACTCTTAAGAGATACTTATGAATTTGATTATCACCTTACAAGAAAGTGTGTGTGTGTGTTTGTTTTTTATAGATGTTCGTACGAGAGTTTTTAAAAATAATTATATATATATACTTTTTATTCCACTCTAAGATGCATGTGTGCGCATTTTCTCCTCTTTCTTTTTCCTTGTGCATAGCTACTTATTTACTCATTTTACCCTATCTCTACTTGACAAGGTCAAAAGAACAATAATAATGAGAATACAGAAAAAGGTTATTGAGGATGATTAGGGTTGTCGTTTTGATACTTGAATATGTTTTCTCGTGCTAACTCAAGGGAAAGGAACGTGGCTTAGGAGGTTGATCGTACCTTGAACGAGCGGAGATATTAGGGTACGGATCATGCGTGCAGCGTTGCGCTTGGCCTGACCCTCTGGTACGGCTGGTGGGACTGTCACGAGTTCATGGAGTTCTTGACCGGCCTCTACCGCTGACGTTTTATTCTAGGATCGTTTAGCCAGATGCGTCAGGAGGTACGCAACCGAGTCCGATACTGCACCGACGAAGTAGACCGACCAGCCGTACACAGTGTGTAGGCTATACGCATCAACAAACGGTATCTACGAGGAGTTCTGCTCGATCGCACGATGGGTAACATCCGAGTGACACCAGCGCTTGCTGTACCGAATTGAAAGAATTTTTCCTACGTGCGATTCCAGATCGAGACCGCTTGTTGTTGATATCCAGGAGAGTTGTTGATATCCAGTAAGTTGTTGATATCCAGGAGATTCAACAACTTCTCCCCTTGGTTGACTGTGTATTGACCACTGATGCCCCGTGCCATATTGTTTAGGACTGCGGGTTTTTTACGGTAAACATTATGCGTTCTCGTACGTTGTCGATAACTTATTTGGAATAGATCCCACATGATGCTAGTGATGCTGGGTTGGTGTATCGCCAAGTTAACTTCGTCGTCGGCTTCATACTTGCAGGTGGATGGCTTCGATCGGAACAGGTATGAATTTGTACTAGGTGTCTCCAATAGGTAATAGGAATCGTCCATTAATCACGTGAGGTTTTTTCGCTACTTTGTGAGCCCCCCCCCCCCCCCTCCACCCCCCATGGTGATGTCGGGTCGTCCATAATTTACGAGAGGCTCAAATGGGGGGGGGGGGGGGGGTGAGAGGATTTGGATAACAGAAACCTCACCACATATCACCATGGGGGAGGGGGGCCTCAAAAAGTCGCCACAAAACCTCACGTGATTAATGGACGATCCCATATGAGGAAATTAGGGAGTTCTAGGTCGTTTGTGTTCCTTTTCGATAATATATGAATTTTTTTCTTTTTTTTTTATTGGCCACTGCTGGGCTCTGGACCGGCGTATTTGTCGTGCAATCTACGTCCGAATTAGAATGAGAATCTTGGGAACTGGATTTGAATCGCGAGAAGTTGGATCAGCATAACGAGAAATTGGATTAGCATCGCGACAAATTGGATTAGCATCTCGAAAAATTTGGATTAGCATCTCGAAAAATTTGGATTAGCATCGTAGATTGTCGTGCAATCTGATTTTGGTTTTTGGTTGATTTGATTTTCCACAATGTCGAATTCCTGTAAATTCATGACCGGCACGATCGGTCGTACGGCGTCATTTGTGGGATTAAAAACCTTCAAATGGGCCTTTCCGTCGATGTTTGTTAGCAGACAGTCGCCGGTGTAAACATCCTTACGGCTTTTTTAAAGACGGGATATACCCTTCCTTTAACGTGCGGTTTTCGACCCTCCTCGTCGAATTCCTTTGTTCGTTCGAACGGCCATGCCTTGCGAAGGACATTTATCGGCTGTGTGTCCTGAGTTTTTACACAATTGACAAGTTGTGGTGCGGGAATTCTAATCGGTGTAACACCTGTCGGCGGTGTGACCGAGTTTCTTGCAAATTTGGCAAATGACCGAGCCTTGCTCGTTTGGTTTGCACGCGTTGGCACTGTGACCTTGACGTTTGCAAATTTGGGATGTAATGGTTGCGAATCGGCAAGTTTCGGTCGGATGATTATCCTTTTTGCAAATGTTACAGATCTTTACTGACTTGATCGGAACGGGTTTTGGGGGTTTAATAGAGTGCGAGTGCACCTGTTTTCGCGATTCGATTTCACGTTCAATTTGTATAGCGTGGTCGATCGCGATGTCGATGTTAGCACACGGAGGGAGTCGTTGTTCAACTTCCCCCTTTAACCCACGTTTAAAACACGTAAGGAAGTAGTCATCTACTGTTGTTCTGAATGCGGGGTCGTCCGCCCCATCGTTAGATAGGTTTCGTGCCTCGATTATTTCCCTTGCCTTTTTCCTGATTTTTTCGGTGAAATCTACGACACTGTCGTCGGCCGTTTGAAAAATCTTACCGACTTCTCCCAATAATTGCATTTCGGATTTATTTGGTGTGTATATTTTTTTGAGGAATTTGTTCAGTGCTTCTATCGTTTCGAACTTGGTACCGTGGATTGCTTTTCTAGCTTCATTTTTCAATTTGTTTCTAATTAATTTTGCTAAATATTTTTCGGCTTCGGGAGAAAGCATATCTTTTGCATCCTCGCACCCGGTTATAAATTCTGGTAAAGGGATATTTTGTCCGTCGAATTCGGGGACGCAGATTATGGCGTCTCTTAGAGATATTAAGTGGTTTGTTCCTAACGTCGTCATCGTTGTGGGTTTGTTTTCGATTTTTGAGGATTTTTGTAATTTTTTTATGGATCGCTTAGGAGGTTCCAAACCAGGTAACAAATCGGATGTATCAATTTCCGAATCACTCATGGACATTGGGTTAATTAACACATTCCCTTTTTAATATCCCGGACGAGACCTCAAGAATTAATATGTCACATCCGGAAGGGATGAGAGCATAATTATTTGTTTCCCTCTTTGTTGCCTACGCCTAGCGCAATAGCACGGCATGAGGGTAAAAAGGGGTTGTGTGTGTGCTAAATAATGAAATTAAGGGATTTACGCGATAATTCAATATTATGGAATGATTCGTCAGATTCGTGTTCAAAATACTCGTGTTTTATTAGAATTAACCAAACTGGATAATCCTATTGATTTGGGAATACATAGAATCCGAAGAAATATATACACAGGGTGAGGCGCATAAAGTGTTACAGAGCAATAGCGCTCAAACTATTGATCATATCCAAAAATGTTTCAGACAAAAGTTTCAGTGTTCGAGAAGGCCGTCATACTGGGCCACCCTATTTTTTTATCGGTGGACGCGCCGAAGCTACGTCAAAGTCAACTCTACTTTTTAAAATGGAATGGTACTTTTTTTCAACCGTCTTGTGGAGCACCTCAAGCAGCATAAAAAATATCAGGGGGTCAAAGTCCTTCAAGGTCATTCAAGGCCACCTATTTAGATTTGTATCGTCGATACTGACCTTGAATGATCTTGAACGACGTTGACCCCCGATGTTTTTATGTGGCATGAAGTGCTCCACAAGATGATTGAAAAAAATGTATCATTCCATTTAAAAAAGTGGAGTTGACCTTGATGAAGCTTCAGCGCCTCCACCGATAAAAAAATTGGATGGTCCAGTATGACGGCCTCCTCGAACAATCAAACTTTCGTCTGAAACATTTTTGGATATGATCAATAGTTTGAGTGCTATTGCTCTGTAACACTTTATGTGCCTGACCCTTAGTGTATATGAGCATATCTATATATATATATATATATATATATATATATATATATATATATATATATATATATATATATATATATATATATATATATATATATATATATATATATATATATATATATATATATATATATAGTATATGACCCTTTGTCTTATATATATATGATATATAAGACAATATATATATAATACTAATATATGACATATTCCACGTGAATCGGGTGGACTTTTTCCCTGACCTCCGCCAATTCGATTTTTTAAAATATGATTCCATTGACTCTAAAAGACACCCAGTTTTTTTACATTTTACGAAACAACCCTTAGTAAAAAAAAATCTCAGGAAAAAACGCCCCGATTTAAAAACCTGAAAAAATTCCCAAAAATGCGTGATTATATGTAAAACTGTTCACCCTATTACCCGCAGTGGAAGTATGATTTTTTATGTGCTTTCTGAGCGATTAACGTTAAAAAAAAACCGAAAAAATTCAAGAACCGCATACTTCGGGCGAATACTTACTTAACGGGGTCGTCTACTGTGAAGGCCGTTTTTTAATGCTCTCTTGGGGATTTTTTTTTCACAAACCATTAAAATAAAATAATTTATAAATTGTATATCTTTTTTTATTAACATTTAAACAAACTTTGTGAATTTTTTAAAGTCATATAGAATATAGTCGGAGATACACCGCCCACCAGGAACACATATATAAAAAGAGGTGCTCCACTGCTGCCATGATTCCGGCCGTTCTGCTTATCTGAAATAAAAAAACCGAACGCAATTTCAATCGTGAGACTTGAGGCTCTACATGGAACAAAAATGAAGTTAAAATTCAAAAAAAAATATTTTTCTTTACGCTTTAGAAAAAAAATTCAATTTTTCGTTTTTTTTTGTCTATATAGCTGATAAAAAGAAAACTAACGAAGCAATCTTAAGGTATTCCTTTCACGAATCCAAATATTTTACACTCAACTGATTGTCGTCTATAATGAAGTAAAATTGCATCCCAGTATACTGGTAAAATTTCAAGCCAAGTTACCGAACCTTTAACGAAAAATTACGGCCCTAAAAATCGTCTTATTTATACGGCGCTTTATGGACGTGTCACGCTGGCCACATTTCTATCTAATAATTCATACACTAAATAACTCTAAATGCCTGGTATAAACTGCTCACAGGTGTGAAAAAGTCTAAAGATTCCGTAACGACAATAAAAACAGAGGGTCACCGAACGTTTAAAGAAAATATTAATGTTAAAACTTGGAAAAATGTGACTAGCAGAAGAATTTTCGTAGCCGTGACGTTTCAAATAAATGTAAAAATGTCTCAATCTACTAAATTTGCACGAAATTTTTTATTCTAGTTTATTGTTGTGTATAATAATCCATTGTAACTTATTTTTTTATTAAGCGCAATTGTGATTTACCGACGATTCAGAAGGCCCTGCTTATGCCCCCACAAAATACAGCCCTCCGCGAAAGGAATACCTTAATTATTTTAGTTCAACTTGTAGTTATATATGTAGTAAAGACACTGTATAAATTTGAGCAGAATCAATCAAATAGTTTTTGAGATATCATGGCAGTAGTTTGAAAAAATCGTGTTTCGAGAAAAACGCGTTTAAAACTTGTTGTATATAATTCATAATAAAAAAATGGTCTTACCATCAATCTGCTATGCCTGGACCACAGAGTACACCTTCCTCTTCTTCAAAGAAGTCATGCAAGGCCGTTTTCTCTTCTTTTGATCTGACACACTAGACGAACCCCTTAAATATTTTGATACTCAAAATGAATTTTTTCGACCATTTTTAATAACCAAATCACAATCATGGACCTTGAATAGTTAGCAGTCAATTTTTCGGATCTTTTTTAACGTTAATCGCTCAGAAAGCACACAAAAAATCATACTTTACTGCGGGTGATAGCTTCAAAATTTTTACATATAATTACGCATTTCTGGGATTTTTTTTCAGATTTTTAAATCGGGCCGTTTTTTTCGGAGATAAATTTTTTAGAGTCAATGGAATCAGATAAAAAAAATTAATCGAATTGGCGGGGGTCAGGGAAAAAGTCCACCGGATTCACGTGGAATACCTCTCTCTCTCTCTCTCTCTCTCTCTCTCTCTCTCTCTCTCTCTCTCTCTCTCTCTCTCACAAACACAAACACAAACAAACACACACACACACACACACACACACACACACACACACACACACACACACACACACACACACACACACACACACACACACACAGCTCGCATACAATGGCCGGTGGTGCGATGTACACTCGTTCGCAGGAGTGTCAGCGATCGGTCGTAAGGATAACGGCCCTTCGTTGGTCGCCAGGTATGCTTGCACGTACAATCGAAGATGACGAGACGCGTACGCACTGCGTTTAGAATATTTCTCGGGAAGCGGGGAATTGGTTTGTAATCGGGTTGAGTTACTTCGGCGCAAATACAAATACTAACTTATAAAAAAATGAACTTAAGTTTTTAGTCGCGAAATAAAAGTATAGAATATCAACAGGACTTTGTAGTTTGAGAGAAGCTATTGAATTGACGTTTGACTGGGTATGATAGAGTGTTCGATTGAGATTCGATGATTGACACGGACAGAGTTATGGTTGACAAAGACTCCGATATAAGAACTGAGGCGTCGCGATGGATTGCCCTTTTTATAAGCTTTTTTGATTCGTCCTGCTCCAGGTTCCATATTTGGGTAGAGTGGAAAAAAGGGGTTTCGGACTTCTAATGGTTTGTCGGCCAATCGTGAAGGATGATGTGGAAGTACATTCCTTGAGTGATATGAACGAGTATAATTGTCTATAGACCGATCAGAAGGACGGTCATAGGAGTCGGTTTCCCGTCAATTTTCGTAAGAAAGGCTTTCGTACGAAAGGCTCGGTTTTCGTCGCGCTCCGGTTTTTACGATCGGGTCGAGCGGAGTTTTCCGGAGGCCCTTGCCCTGTCCTTATTCGCTACACGGGATAGAAGGCATATCAATACAATTTTTGTTTTACGACTTTTCGGAGAAATCATGCCTAAAACGATGTTCTAGTGGAAGTCGAGTGTACAAAGGGGGCCGTAGGAAAAGTTCAGTGACTCCGTCGCAGGACGTAACACGATCAAACTCGGTGCTCGCAGCCACGACGATAGCAGGTTTTCGTTGAAAATTTCGATATATAATTATCAGCCGTCGATGCATTACCGATTTTCACCAACGCCGTAGTCCCCCCTCCCCGAAAGCAGCCCCCGCGCTTTCTTTCACGTGATACATCCGATTGAACCTTTTTTCGAATTTCTCTTCCAACTAATTTAGACGCTTCGCCCGCGCGTTCTTTTCTTCCTCTCATCCCATCAACCAATCTCTCTCCACATTTTTCCATATCAACCTGCTCTTACACCTGGGTCTCGCTCGCACATAGAACTTTTCAGCTACGACTTGTCCTTGCGAAAAGTCGTTTTTCCAAACGCGTTTCGTAATCAACTAGCTGCGCGTAGAAACTTTTTGCCTATAGGCATCTCGAGTCGCGATTCTAACACGGGAAACGCACACGCGCGTGCTATTTTTTCCACATTGCTGTGAAATAAATGAGGCTCTTGTGTTATATTTATCGCGAGCAACAACTTGGCGAACAAACAAACTGTATCGACAAGGCGTTTGCGAGCCGCGTTTGCTCCCAAAGCTGTGCAAATACAAACCCGATAAACATATTATAGACGCGCGTCATTGATGCAACGTACTCTCGAGAGCCAGCTGCATTCGATCAAGGGCCATCCGCGAAACATCTCGAGTATCGTAGCTCGTAGAAAGACGCTTGATACGACACGTGGATGGCGTCTGTCGATCGTCTTTCACCCGGTCTAAAAGCCAGTCAGTCGAGCCGCGTCGCGTTTATCCTACAAAAGCAGTAGGTTCGGGGGGGGGGGGGGCATTTGCGAGCGCACTCGACGCGCGAATCACTCTCGTATGCTCGAGAAAAATATTCCGTTGCTTGCGCGATACGATCGCACACTCGCGAGTGATCGATAGAGCGCGCGAGGGCGCCCTGCTTCTCTAATAGTCGTTACGGAGGCGCAGCGGGACAGCGAGAGGGCGAAACGCGCGTTGCGTGTCGCAACGCGGGCTCCTCCGTCCATATGCTAATTGTCGGACTTTTCTCGATGCACGCGAGTTTCCCATTGTTCGCGCAACAACCCTTTCAATCAGGGGGGATGTATCATCGTTTCAACTGCATATAGCTCTACGGCGCTCTCAAGGGATGAGGGATCAAGAGAGAGAGAGAGAGAGAGAGAGAGAGAGAGAGAGAGAGAGAGGAAGAAAAAAATCCTTGACCCACAACGATACGCGAGGCCGTTCGAAATATGTCTCCTTTTTTCCTTTATTCAAAAAATCTATGACACATTTGCGCGCTTTGTTCGCCTTCGTACGGTCGTCGCGCGAAGCCTCTTCGCAACTCGAGAGTACCTATATAATATCGGGCTGTAGCTCGCGTATAGACTCTCAGTGTGCGCGATTACCGGAAACTCTTCCCGGTGGATCGCGGCAAAATCTACCCGAGCAAGCGTTCTCTCTTACACTCTCTCTCTCTCTCTCTCTCTCTCTCTCTCTCTCTCTCTCTCTCTCTCTCTCTCTCTCTCTCTCTCGAGCGGAATAAACTTTGTACGCTCGTTGGAGCGTGAAATCTCTCTCCCTCTCTCGTTGTCCGTAGAACGGGAGGAGAGAGCGCTAGCGGCTAATCGGAATATAATAATTAACCCGAGTCTGGGAAGAGAATCTCTTTGTCTCTTGCTCGCGCGAGCGTGTGACGCGCGAAAGGGTTGCGACGGCACTTACACGTTGCAAAAAGTATATCGCAATCGCGTGCGAAGCACGAGCCGTTTCTTATTCGCCCTGATTTCGATTGCCGCTTTCGCGTTATCGAAACGCGATACAATTGCGCCGCGATAAATAACGAGACAACGCGACATACGATGCCGCGTGCCGAGGGATTATCGATGACGATACGAGGACTCTGAAAAAAGAAGAAAAAAGTCATTCGCAATAGGAGTGTGCGTGTCGCGTCTCCTCCGTTCCCGCTCTTCGAACATCCTTCGAAAAGCGGCTTCGTGGAAAGAGGGAAAAAAATAAACACCCACCCCGTCAAGGTCAGTTTGGCGGGTGGTTTTTTTTTGCTCGACACACATGATCGTGACCGAAGTCGAGAGCGCGGTCACGCTCTTTAGATTCCAGGATTGCTCGATCGACTTCTCTTCCTCGCAGCCAACAGTGGCTTTTCGTCTATCCATCGACTGGTGGCAGTAGCAGTGACAAGCCTACACCGACCGGTCACAATATCCCAACGAGACAATATTATCGTTCGAGCGCTCGTCTAAAGCGCGCAATGCGGTAGAAGCGAGCCAGCGAGAGAGAGAGAGAGAGAGAGAGAGAGAGAGAGAGAGAGATAGATAGATAGATAGATAGTTTAATTAGTGCTCTAGGATATTAAATATCCTCTGGCACACAGACCTTCATACAATGCTTACAAATTATTTTTCCGTACAGTACAGTTTTACAAAACCTTATAACTAACCGCATATTAATGATAAAGAGAGAGAGAGAGAGAGAGAGAGAGAGAGAGAGAGAGAGACTTACCCAATATTTCATTCGTGCGATTTTTGATTCCACCTACCAGTTTAATAACGTTACAAGAGATCCGAGAGGGCGGCGGTGGCATGCCGAGTTTCCTCGTGTATGTGCGCGTGTGCACAGAGTGCGCTCTCGAGAAGACCGAAGGAGTCGTCCGAGCCTCAAAGGGGTGAAAAAGAGGCTCCGCGCGAGGCCGAGTATATACCGTGACCCCTTGCTCTCTTTCTCCCTTTCGCAAAACGGTCAAGATTATACCGGGTACATCGGAGGGGCGGAACGAGCGAAAGGGTTGGTCGCGGCCTTCGTCCCTTTCGCCTCGACGCGGGATTGCCGTATTTCTTCTCTCTCTCTCTCTCTCTCTCTCTCTCTCTCTCTCTCTCTCTCTCGCTCTCCGGGTACACGTATGCGTTGAGGTTTGAGGTCGATGGGGATGCGGTCCGATGAGACGACGGCGGCGGCGACGGCGGGGAAGCACCCGTACTATCTTCACCTATGGCGGGAGTTTGCCGCTTTGCATAGTCACGTCGGCACGGCTAAACGTCCCGTGGCCTTCGCGGTGAGTGTCGCTTACGGCTGCTACTGCTGCTGCTCCTCGTGATACGTCGCTTCATCTCGACTTTTTCAAATTTCGATGTCTTTTTTCATTTATTAATTATCACTGGTGTGTGCACCGCGTCGTCCTTGCCGCTCTGCCGCTCGCTAAATCTCTCACGCACGCTATCTCTCTCTCTCTCTCTCTCTCTCTCGCTATTCGACAAACGAGACACGTTTGTCCTCAAGGATATCGCAACGAGTCTGGCTGGTTGACGCGAACGGAGCACGCAACGTCTCCAAGAAACGCACAACAACGATCCAAGCGATTTTATAATCAGCCATACACCCAGGAGGAAACGGAGTAAAAGAAGAAAAAGGATCATAGGCGATTTTTGTCGCGCTACTCGTCCAGTTTGTCGGGGAAAAAGAGCTCTGCTCAAAGGATCCTTGCACGCGTTATTCTCGGCATGGGATTATCGGACGAATCGATCTCTCCTCGTGATAAACGATAACCCCCCCCCCCCCCCCCCCCCCGCACTGGACAAAAGTGGATCTGGTCCAATACGCGACGAGGGCCCCGAAAAAAATTGCCAATTGAGATATTGTATCGAAGCAGAGAGAGGGAGAGAGAGGGAGAGAGAGGGGGAGAGAGGCGGCAAAGAGAAAAATTGGGATGCCCGAGACTGCTGTCGACGAGGTGAATCAACCCCCCAAACAAACTCGCATCCTTCTCATTTATCTTTAACGTATTTTCACCTCCGCTCGACACAGGCAGAGCCACTTTGTTTTTTAAATACGCATATACTCGCCTTTTTCACGAAACAATCTCGTAATTTCGCAATGGCAACAAAGCTCTCGTGTTTCTTTGGCTTTGTTTTTTTTTATCGGGGCTCTCTCGTAATGATTCAAGCACACATCAAATCCCGAAAGCACGATGAACGTGGCGACGGTATTTCCCGTAGCCGAGGAGGAGGCGGCGGCGGCGGCGACGGCCCGCAGGCAAGCGGCAATTGCATCTGGAAGTGCGCGTCGTCGAATTACTCGTGAGTTTTTCCCTGAGACGCTTTCTTTTCCTCAAACAATACTCGACTCGCGAGTGTTGCGGACAATTTGCTACTGTTTGAAGAAAAATTTAGCACCGTTTGCGATTGGGTTCGCTCGCTCGATCTCGCATACGAGCATAATTTTTTCAAGGATCTTGAAAACGATCTCGCTCGTGTGTAATCAGTCACGAATTTCCGGTCTAAGAAAGATCGCCAACGAGCTAGCGCGCATATTTTTGCTCGCGTAACAACAACGTGTGTGTTACGATTCGTGCAACGCGCGCGAGATGACTCGAGTTATATTCACTCATCACAGACCGAGAGAGAGAGAGAGAGAGAGAGAGAGAGAGAGATGTTGCTGCTTCTTTTTCTTTCCGTAACTTATTATTCTGGAATTTTTAACGATCAGGCACGTTCGTCGATGCGCGTCTTCCTCGAATAATAATGGAATGTCATCTCGCTGTATATAATTGCATTCCGTAAAGCAGTGGTAATTATCGAGTCTCCCTTGCTCCTCGTCGCTCCGCGCTCAGGGATAAAAAAAATCTCAATCGTAGCAGTCTACGTACGAATCTATTTCCCCGGCAGGACAACAATTCTATTCTTTATTTCTCTATTTTCAGACATCTGTCTCCTTTGATATCTCTATTCTGGAGCAGGTTTAATCATAAACATCTCTATTTTAAAATATCTCTCATGTCCAACATTATAATATTGTTATAAGTTCTATGTCATATTTCAGTACTGAATTATCTTGGCATTGTGATCTTTGCGAATAGGGAGATGTTTCGGCAGATAAATGTTTTGGACATGAGATATTTTCGAATAGAGATATGTTTCTGATTAAACGTGCCCCAGAATAGAGATATCTGAGGAAAGAGATGTTTGAGAATAGAGTATTGTTGTCTTGCATTTTCCCCACGTTAAAAATGCTTGTTTTGCCTCCCCGAACGAACTTGATTCCGCTTACGTTTCAACGCGGCTCGCCCAATAATTTCTGCTCCTTGCGAAAAGTTGCCCAGTGTCGGGGCCTGATTGAGATTCCGAACTTGATCAAAACGCTCAAAACTCCGAAAGAATACTACCCCGAAAGATCAAAACTCCGAAAGAATTTTACCCGTAAGACCAACACTTGGAAAATCCGAACGTGGCCGGGTTGAAATTCCAAACTTTGAGTGATCTGAACGCTCAAAACTCGGAAAGAATACTACCCCGAAAGACGAAAACTCGGAAGATCTGAACACCGTCGAAATAATTCGGCTATGGAAGTTTTAAAAGTTTCAACATTTTCAATAAATCGGAGAATTATTTAGAGAATTTTTTTATTAACAAATGATTTTACGTCAATTTTGAAATTTGTCTCGACAATGATATGATGAAACGTTCTGCATCATTTACAGTCAACTGTGTAGACTTTCGCTGGCGTGAACTTGACGAACCTCGTTGGGAAAATTAGGAATTTTAAACAGTCGGCGCATTCAAAGTTCGGATATTCAACCAGGCCCCCACGTCAGGATCATGCTAGCGAAAGTCTACACAGTTGACTGTAAATTATGTAGAATGTATAACATTGTGTAGACAAATTTCAAAATTGACGTACAATCACTTCTCGTTAAAAAAAAATCTTGAAATAATTCGTCGATTTATTGAAAATTTTAAAACTTCCATGACCGAATTATTTTGACGATGTTGAGATTTTCGGGCTAGTATTGTTTCGGAGTTTTGAGCGTTCTGATCATTCAAAGTTCGGAATTTCAGGCCGACCCCATCTTGAATTTGGGAATATTAAAATTCGGAATTTTCAACCGTCGGAGCATTCAAAGTTCGGAACTTGAACCCGGCCCCTCTCAGTGTCGAGGCCTCGCGGAGCAATTTTTTCTACAAAAATCAAAAACGTCTCCCCTCGAGAGGGAAAAAATATATATACAGGGTGTCCCATTTTAATCTTACACCTGAATTTTCTCGAAAAATATTGCTCGGACGAAATATTGTGTGGAACAAAACTTCTAGGGATTGAAGGGGGACGTTTGAAAAAAATTTATTTGAGGAGCCAAAATTCAAAATGGCGGCGTTACAAAGGCTGACATGTTTTTTTCAAACGGAAACATAACTTTTTTTATTGCCAAAAAATTTGTCAGCTGAAAACTAAAAACTTTTGTTGAAAAATTTTTTTGATAAAGTTCATAGTTTTCAAGTGAGAACATCATTTTCAATTATTTCAGATGTATCGAGGATTTGTGTGTGTGTGTGTGTGTGTGTGTGTGTGTGTGTTTTTCTACCCATCGTGATGAAAGTTCGTCAAGGATTTAAAGAAACACGTTTTTGGGCCTGAAAATGGCACAAACGCTATTAAAATGGAAAAAAACTATTTTTCATCGATTTTCCTCCAAAATTTTCTCATGAAATATCGTCCAAATTTGAAAACAAAAAAAAACAAAAAAAACAAAAATTTTCAACAAAAAAATTTGATTCTTTTTTTGTTCAAGTGGTCATACATTCGAAAACACACATCCACACACATACACGCACACGCGCGCGCGCGCGCGCACACACACACACACACACACACACACACACACATACACACAAAAATCCTGGATACATCTGAAATAATTGAAAATGATGTTCTGACTTGAAAACTATGAACTTGATAAAAAAAATTTTTCAACAAAAGTTTTTAGTTTTCAGCTGACAAATTTTTTGGCAATAAAAAAAAGTAATGTTTCCGTTTGAAAAAAAAATGTCAGCCTTTGTAACGCCGCCATTTTGAATTTTGGCTCCTCAAATAAATTTTTTTCAAACGTCCCCCTTCAATCCCTAGAAGTTTTGTTCCACACAATAGTTCGTCTGAGCAATATTTTTCGAGAAAATTCAGGTTAAGATTAAAATGGGACACCCTGTATATATACATATATCCGCAGACCTTGACTTTGGCGGGAAGGCTCGGTGTGCGGAAAAAAAACGCCGTAACGCATTCGTACAAAGTAACTTCCAAAGGGGAAAAACAATAGAATCGCGTGGCGTTCTCGTCCGCAAAGATGTCTATCCGGGATGTTACGAGGCGCCTCCCTATAGACACACTGTGAAACAAGTCGAACGAACGGGGCGCGACGTTTTTTAAAAATATTTACCTCGCGTGCACACACATCGCGAGCATTGTAATTGGACGCGCGGCGGGACAGGCGAGAAGCGAGGATGATTGTGTTTGCGCAACATAGCGCGCGTACGATACCCATCTGCGGAAAATGTTACGCTTCCGCGTGCACGCGCTCCTCTCTACCTACGATGAGGGCTATTTTTTTCGCACTACTCCGCAAAAGTCCTCTCTTCTCTTTTCGTATTCGCTCGATCACTATACCGATCGTTCGATTACTCGTTAACAGAGGTGAGCACGGGCGGGGCGCACGCCCGCTCCCGTCTGCCGGTAAGCGGAGGCCAACGCTCGACGCAGAGATGGATATCGCATATGGCGGCGAGAGTAGCGATCGAGGGCGATCGCGTAACCGAGGTGTCAAATTTAACAAGGAATTAGCGATCGATTACAATCATCGCGCCTAATCGCGCGACTCGACTCGTTTCGGGAACAAACGATAAGGCAGGTACGAAAAAATTCAAGAAAAAACAAAGCGGCACGGGCCTTTTGGACCGCGTAAATGGTTTTTTTTTCGCCGCATCACCTTTCATGTCCGTAACAATCTATTGAAACCGAGCAGCTTTTCTCCTTGTGAGTGGAAGGAAAAAAACCTCGGCAAATTCCTTCGGCAATTCACGTTTGACGTTCGTCCGGCCGAACAACGTGTAGCAATTGGCGACGAGAGAGAGATAGAGACAGAGACAGAGACAGACAGCGAGAGAGAGAGGGAGAGAGAGAGAGAAATAATTTATTCCGTACTCTGGGACCGGAATCCCCCAAGAGCACCGTGCTTCATCCAGTATACAGAAAATTATAAAATGAAAATTAAAATCGGTGAATTTGATGGGCAGCGTGGAAATGAGAAAAAGCGTCGTTGGTTACAATTGTTACAATTGTTAAAAAGAAAGAGAGAGAGAGAGAGAGAGAGAGAGAGAGAGGATCCGCGCGCAAACGTGTCCGTCCACTCGCGTACGCGCCGCTCGTTCTTCCCGTTTCTCCAAGTATTCGCTGATGTAACGCACAGCGTGCACCTGCTGCCGCCGCCGCGACGCGATAACCTTAACCTTCCTTGCGCACTCGTACAAAAGAAGGGCGCGCGGGAACTTTTGCATCGCGAGCTGGCGATCGTTTTCAAATTTCATCGACAAATTTTCGAGTGGCACGAGAATAGAAACAAATATCCTTCATAACCGTTTGTAAAATTGGGTCGCGTACATATGCGGATAACGCAAACGCAAACACGCAAATGCATACGCTCCGGTATTCCTTGGACAAATAGAGAGACGGTCTTTGCGACAAAGGTGCTCCAATTACAAAAATTATCTCTCGCCCTGTGTGCTTGCTTTTGAGGCGAAAACAAAGCCTCGTATCAGCCGCGAATGGCATTTTAGCGCGCGAGATGGCGGGGCGCGACGCAAGGCGAAACGCTCTTAAACTCTTCTACCTTTTACCCTCCCCCCCCCCCCCGGACCTCGCCCGAGGTTTCTTATCTACTCTCGTTATCGCTGTACGCGGTAGCAAAACGCTCCAGTCTTACGGAAAATATTTAAACAACGCCGCGACCTTTTGATATCGTTAAAACCGGGACGGAAATGAATCTTCCTTGCGCGAATAATACTCTCGAGATGCGACGTGAGCTTTCTCGAATGTCGGTCGTTCGAAGCGCGCGTCTACGCGAAGCGCAATCTCGCTCCGGTCTCTCTCTCTCTCTCTCTCTCTCTCTCTCTCTCTCTCTTTCTCTCACTCCGCTCGCGTGTATATGGGAGAGTCTAAAATCGGTTCGTCGCGACCTCTTCGACTGTACGCTCGCGCGCGCGCGCACACACACACACACACACACACACACACGGACGCTATTCGCAAACGCGTACGCGGATAATGAAACCTCTGCGAGCGGAGTAAATATCTCCTGCTCCGCGCGCGTGGAGTAACCTCGAGAGCAGGAGGGCAAAGATGGGAGAACGAGAAAGGGGGGAGAGGAGAGTAGGTGACGATAGACATCGCGCGAAGGAAGCCTACTCGAAAAGTTACGCCGCGCGACCTACTCCTATTTTCTGCTCCGAAATAAAAATCCCCCCCCCCCCCCCCCCCGAATCGTCCCCTCCGTATCTTACAAAGTGCGGGAAGATAGATCGCGCGGGCGTTTGACCCGCTGCCGTGCACAGGTGCGCAACATCAGGATGGGGCTCAACCGCGCGCAGTGGAGCAAACGTTGAAGCTGCGAACGACGACGACGACGACGACGACGACGACGACGACGACAAGGAGGGTGGGAGCGTTTGACGAGGGGGGGTCCCGCGATACATACGGAGGCGAACCTCGCGCTCCGCGCACTCGATAAGACCCACCAAACCCTCAAGCGCTCTCTCGCTAAATTCAGACTCGTCCGCACAGCGCGCTACACCTCTCTCCTTAACGTCTTTTCAAATTTAACAAGCCAAGGATTACACATTTTTTTATTTCTTTTTTTCTTTTCGATTAACGCGCCTTTGAGCCCGACGAAATTAGAGAAAAAGCGTATTTCGTATTCTGGATTATCCCTGGGGGCACGTGTAACGACGAGACGAGTTTTTCTCCATTTTCCAAAGTATCACGTCGCCAACAAAAACAACAACAACAACAAGAACAGCGACAACACCGAAAGAGTGCAACGCGGATGATACTTTTCGTCCGGCGGCGGCGGCGGCGGCGGCGGGGGCGGCAAAATAATACGAGTTCGTCTTTCGAGAGAACGCAAAAGAGTGTCCGCGTGTGATTTTTTTCCCAGAGCCGCCCCCTGCGCGCGTATCGTTTCGTCGAAATGAGCAAATCGTGGCAAGGTATGCGCGCGACTTCGGGAGAATACGCTAAAAAACTATTAGAGTGATAACATCGTAGAGGAAAAGGAATCGCGAGTAGTGTATCGAGGGTGAAAAGTACGGGGAGGGGGAGGGGGATAGCAGAAGCGTCTTTTGCCCCGCTTTCCCACGTTTTTCTTTAAATCTGCGGCAACGATCCCACTCGCGGGTTGCGATAATCTTCGGCGCCGCGCTCCTCGAAGCTCGATCGAAACGGCTAAATGGATAGATAAAACACAAAAGGGGGGTCTCGTGAGAATATACAAGGTCAAAGGCCAAGCTTGCACGCAACGACGAATCTTTCTTGAATTATTTGGCGCAAATAAAAGAGTCACGTTCCCGATGCAACGATTCGTGCCTTTCTTTTTGTCTTCTTATCGTGTTTCAGGTGCAAAAGATTTTGTGGGTCTCGAAGAGGTGTCCAAGATCGATTTTCTTCTGCCGCTTTTCGCCGAGGCTCTCGGCACCGGTCTCCTCGTACTCATCGGATGCGCCTCTTGCGTCACATGGAACGACGCCTCACCACCCACGGTTCTTCACATTGCCTTCGCCTTTGGACTCGCCGTCGCCTCTCTCGCTCATGTAAGTGTGTCCCTTGCCGCCTGCTCCCAAAAGACCTCTTGCCCCCCCCCCTCCCCGCGTCTATGCCGCCGAAATTCCATCTCAATCGCGCTTGCGATAATCATCTTCCAAAATACGCATATACAGCAGCAGCGCAACGGGAAAGAAAAACGCGCGAGCGCGTACGCGGCGGTTTTGTGTGTGTGTGTTCTCTAAGAGACCCGCGAGAGAGCCGGTACAAAGAACGCGAGTAGGTTGTCAGAGCCTCCGGGGCAAAATTGCACCATCCCGCCGCCGCGTGGCTCGCGTTAGACCCCCTTGGGCGAATACGCGGCCTTATTTACCCCCTTTATTCCGCGTATACACGGCGCGCGAGCCTCGAGCTACGTACGCACCATCACCGCGCGCAACGTTCCCCAACGTTTCGAATCAGTTTTTTTTTCTTTTTTTTTGCGAGCGACGCACGCGACTCGTACCGGAACTCGCTTCTCTTCTTCTTCGCGATTTATTTTTCTCGGCACCTCCCCCCCCCCCCACCTTCAACGATCGGAAACTTTGCGTATTATATTTATTTCGAGTTTCGATGCCTCCCGGGAGTTTACTTTCTTTCGGGACTTAGCGCGCTCGAGCGAAGAAAGAACGAAAGACACCGAGGGTAACCTCGCGTTTCGTCACATATAGACGTAATATATAGACGTTTCGCCCTCCGGCTAACCGAGAGCGAGCGCTGCGTGGCGACGAAAAAAAAAACGAGCGCATCCGGCGAGCGTGCGCGCGAGCATTCGGAACTAGGAGCTCGTTCGATACGATCTCCTCTTTGTTCGCAAACGCGACGAATAATTCGTGCCAACGCGAAAGCCCCCGGGGGCGCTTCGTTGTTCCAGTCCCGACCGCTCCTTCGCTCGCTCACGACTGCGTACACGCGTATTGTACAATCGCGCAACACCGCGGGGGACCGCTGCGCCGCTCTTGCTATTCCCAAACATATCGTTACCCCCCCCTCCCCCGATCCCCTCTCCGGGCCGAAATTTTTGAGAGTCGGATCCGTGTCACCCTCGTTCGCGAGCCGAGTTTCGTCATTCGTGTCTTTGCCGAGAAAAAAAAAACAAATTTCAATAGATCCTTTTGCAAAAAGTTTCGAGAGCCCCCGAGGGATTTTCGACAAAGAGACGATAATCGGTCGTACAACGTGCACGCGCACGTGCGGAAACTCGAAAAATCACCTCGGGGTGTGTTACGTTGACACCTCGTTAAATAAATTTTCCACGAGTGGAATACGCGCGTGTTTGGGGTTAGTATTATCATGTGCGACGCGATATAGAGGGATATCGCGATCGCCTTCCGAGAGTGATTCATGTCCTTACCAGCCGCCTTACGCGATTTACATGCGCGAAAAAGCACTAAATCACACATATTCGCAGGCGCGTTCGTGCCGGGTGATTTGTCGAGGTGATCGCGGGCCGTGATATTTATGTGGGAAATTGTCCAACGATTGCGAGGTATTGAGGAACGAAAAAAAAACAAAGAAAAATAAATTGACGCCAGGTGTCGCAGAGTTCCGTGTGTCATTTTGAACAAGATTCGCGCGTATCCCCCCCCCCCCCCCCCCCTCTCTCTCGCTCAAGTATGAAAATACAAATCGCGGGGCTATTTCGGATCGTCCCCGAGAAGCTCCTATCCCCTCGTGAGATAATTTCTCGGCTCACAAGAGACGGCATCTCTCGATCGTGTCGATAGGTTTTCGGGCCCGTGTCCGGATGCCACGTGAATCCAGCGGTAACGGTGGGTCTCCTTGCTAGCGGCAACTGCACTCTCCTCAAAGCCTTGTGCTACGTCGTTTGCCAGTGTTGCGGAGCGATCGCCGGGGCAGCCCTGCTCAAGGTAACAAATATATTCGAATAAAAACTGGCGCCTCTGTGGCCAAGATGGATGAATCTGGTAAAGGCTTTTGAAAATTAGGCATCGATACCGGCCCAACGGTGGCCACTCGGTCTCGGAGCAACGAATCTCGGTGAGGACGTCGAGGGCGGTCAGGGCCTTCTCGTCGAAGCGATCGTCACCTTTCTTCTCGTTCTGGTCGTTCACGCTGTTACGGATCCAAGAAGAAGCGGCGAGGCCGCCAGCAAGGCCTGTGCCCCTCTCGCGATTGGTTTGACCGTCTCCGTGGCTCACATGGCAGCGGTTCCCGTCACCGGTAGCAGCATGAATCCCGCGAGAACCCTCGGCCCAGCGGTCATACTCGGAGCTTGGAGGAATCACTGGATCTATTGGGCCGGTCCGCTTGTCGGAGCCGTCCTCGCCGGTGGACTCTACAAGATCGCTTTTGGCGCGAGGAACAAGGACGAGGACGAGGCCTCTTACGATTTCTAACACTTTCTTTTGGCCATTGCGGCAGCCGAATGGGACGTCGGCGGTGCCGCCGCCGCCGCCGCCGCCCCCGCCACCGCCACCGCCACCGCCACCGCCACCACCACCTCCGCCATCGTACCTACCACGACAGATTTCTTCTCCGTCTCGCACGATTTTCACGATTCCGATCACTTTTGAGTGCCAACCTGTAGCGGCGCGGTGGCGGCTCTCTTTTTTCCTCGTTTCCGGAAGGGCGGGAGAACATTCTCTCGTGCGCGTTCATTCAATGGCGATAACGTTATCGCTTCCATGGCTCAAATAATAGGCCAAATAACGCGGCCAATTCCTCATCCGACGAGTGATACTCTCCGACATTTGTACATAGCCCCCCGTACCGCTATTTAAACTCTCGATCGACCTTGTGTATTCTCGAATGTGAAAATCCCTCCCCGTGCGACCAAGCTCTTCTTTTTATTATTTATTATCCGAGCTCGCGCAAGCTCCTCCAATGGACAAGCGACAATCTTGTATATTCTCTTACCGATTAAATTTTCTATATATATATGGGTGTTTCGATCGCGCATCCGCAGCGCTGCTGCGGCGGCGTTTGGCGCACCTCTCCCGCTATGATAAATATAGATCCGCACCGAAATAGAGTTTCCACACGCTGCTGCACAAACGTACTTTCCTCCGGTGGTAGTAGCGACGGCAGCGGCAGCAGCACCTCGTCCCGCTTCTTTTTTATTCCTCAAAATGCTCGCTGAAGATTCGGAAAAAACGATCGGAAATTATTTTCGATCGAATCTTATGCAAGTACGTCGAGCCGTCGATCCCAAAGACTTTGCAAAGTTTGCCAGACTCTCGAGCAACGCCGAGAGGGTCAATTTTGTGCTCGATTATCCGGAAGCTCACCTCTTACCCTTGCAAGTGGAAAACGTTCGAACAAAGGATCCGAGAGAGGCCCTCGAGAGAAAGCGAGTCGGGAACGAGTATTACGGCGCGGGCGATTACACCCGAGCGTTGGAAAATTATTCGAGCGCTATTCTCATCGCACCGCGAAAGGGTAAGGAGCTTTTTTCCATCCCGTTCGTTCTCCATCTCTCTCTCTCTCTCTCTCTCTCTCTCTCTCTCTTATTATCAGACACCATCTGGGTAATTGTGCTCTCCATCGTCGAGGTGTATGCGAGGGAGAGTACTCGTGAGTGCACTTGGTTAAAAGTAGAGAGTCCGAAATGATTTTGTATTTTATATTATTTTATATTATATTATTTTTGATGTTGTATTTTGTATTTCATGCCAGAGGACAATTAGTCCTGGTGCATTGATAAATAAATCAATAAATCTCTCTCCCTCTTCATTTTCCACACACACCGCAGAACTCGGCATTTTCTTGGCCAATCGCTCGGCCGTGCTCCATCGAATCGGACGACACGATCTCGCTCTCGCCGACATCGAGGAAGCTCTCGAGATTGGTTGCCCGAAGGAACTTTTGTACAAAATCGAGGAGAGACGGGCCAAATGTTGGCTCGCACTGGAAAATCATCCGAGGGCTATGGAGGCTTTCAAGAGAACTCTGTTGGCTCTCGACGAGGCGAAAATGTGCCCCGAACGCGCCAAAAAGATCGAATCGGACGTCAGAATAATGCTTGCCCTCATGGAAAAAGTCTCGAGGGCCGAAGGTGAAAAAAGTCGAGCCAACGGGAGTAGCGGCGAAAGGATGACGATACCACGGCTGCCCGATGAAAATTCGCTCTATCCCTCCTGCAGTGGATCAGTCGAGATTCGGGACGGTGGTCCCGTTCTTGGAAGACACGCCGTAGCCACGAGGGACATACGCCCGGGCGAATTGTTGGCCCTCGAGCAGCCTCACAGCGCCGTCTTGCTCGGCGAATACAGGTCTCTTTCCATCCTTTTTTCCTCTCCTCCTTCGATCGTATAGTTTTGGCTTGCGCGCAAATACCAACCCAAACAACATCTCCGTTCTCCCCAGCACTCGAGAGTAACGCGCGGCGCGACTCGTTTCTTTTGTCTTCCAAACAGGCGATCGCATTGTCAAAAGTGTTTCGCAAAGGTCATCGCCCCTTATCCCGCGGCATGCGATACCTGTGATTTGGTAGTATACTGTAGCGCGACTTGCAGAAATTCCCATGCAAAAGTTCACCAAAGCGAGTGCGATTTGTTGGCACCTCTCTGGCTCTCGGGAGCTTCCATCACCTGCTCGATAGCTCTCAGGACGATAACGCAGCGCCCTTTCTCCGTCCTCGAAGCTATCAAACGAGACATCGAGAGGGACAATTATCGAGTATCCTGGCCCTACAAATCCGACGATTACGCGGCGTTTCACGCCCTCGGTAGGTTTATCTACCGCGACGACGCCATTAACGTTCCTCCTCTTTTCCTTCTTTATCGCCTTTTTTTCTTCTTTTTCTCGTTGTTTTTGTTTTTGTTTTTGTTTTTTTTTTCCCGCGAACCAGTTACCCACGAGAACGAAAGAGTTGCCGAGGACCTCTTCCACAGAGCTTACATAGCCGCTTGGCTACTCAGACTCTTAAAGACGAGCAATTATTTTCCAAACCTGGTGAAAACACCCGACGTCGGAGGACAACGTTTGTCCGAGGAAGAAGCCTTCGTAGGGGGTCTTTTGCTCCGACATCTCCAACTCTTGGCCTTTAATACTCACGAGGTATACACGCGCGATCGATAATATTCATCTTTTTTCTTTATTCATTTGCCTCCCCCCCCCCACCGCAGATATCGGAGTTTACGAGGATAAGAGGGGACAAGAGCCTCTCATCGGCAAAGAGCGTCTTTATCGGTGGAGGTGTATATCCGACGGTGGCTCTCTTTAATCATTCGTGCAATCCGGGGGTAATAAGGTAAAGTGGCGTTGTGCAAACTGGCGCGCTCTACCGCCTCGCGACAACGTTTTTGTCATTCTCCAGATACTTTGTCGGCACGAGCATGATCGTGAGAGCCGCCCGAACCATAACGGCTGGAAGCGAGATTTGCGAAAATTACGGGCCTATATTTACAACGTGTGACGAGAACGACCGGAAGAGATGCTTGAGGATGCGTTATTGGTTCGATTGCGCGTGCGAGGCTTGCCGAGGTCATTGGCCGCTCTTGAGCCAAATGGATCCCCGAATTCTGAGGTAATCAACGATGACGACATCATCGTAATCTCGTTTTCCTTTTACGAATAATTCCCATTGTCCCTTTTACCCAGGTTCAAATGCGAAACGGGAGTTTCGTGCGGCAACGTATTACCGGTCGACACCGATTCAGACCAATTTGTCATCGCGTGCCAAAAATGTGGCAAATCGACAAATATTTTTAAAGGTCTCAAAGCACTACAGGACACGGACAGACTGTCGAAGGTAGCCTCGCGAAATCTGAACAACGCCCGATGGGATCTCGCTCTTGAGGCTTACTTGAAAGTCCTGAGGCTTCTCGATGAGACGCTTGCCCTACCCATCAGAGATTATCACATCTGCCAGGAGGGTGTACGTTTGTGTATGCTCGCTCTCGGCAATACCTCCGTTCTTTGATTCGTTTCTTCTATAGCACCGTATAATATTCTGTATCCACAAATACAAAACATCTTTGTCGTTGGAAACATTTTGCCACATTCATACGTCACAGATTTATTTTCATTCTTAAATTCGTAAGAGTACAAAATAATCGATACCACGCGAAACGAAATCTCTCTCTCTCTCTTTTGTCCTTAGTCGTCTGCTGCTGCTGGTTGATGCCACTCGATTCGTCGTCTGTCCGCCGCTTCCTCTTGAATCTTAATCTTATTTAACGCTTCGAAATCGTGCTCTCTCGCACGCGGGCTTCACTTTGCTTGCTCTGTACTTTTATTCGTGTTGACGGCAGTCGCCAACGAAGAAACAAAAATCAACACTCAACGAAGATTGCGTCATTATTTTTCGTCGTCACCGTCCTTGCGCGTAAACGTTTTTTTTTGTTTTCATTATTTATACGAGTTTTGTTTTTCCGAGGAATTATTGAATTTCGTTGGAATAGCAGGAGCGCGGCTGGTGTAGGTTACTGGGGTGAATTTGGGCAATGTGAGCGCTCCCGTTGTTACACGCGTGCGCGACGGGAGAACTTGTCGACTTGGTCATCACGCGGCATAGAGCTTACTCTTCTTCGGAATACGAAGCAGCGCCCTCTTCCCCCTCCCCTCACCCTTCTCTCGATCGATCGATTATGCGCGCGTACCCTGATCCGCGTGTGCGAGTGATTTATTTACAAATAAAATGGGTTCCGTTTACTTTTCCTCTCCTTGATCTTCGTCGTTCCGGCACTTTCGAGCTCGTCCCACAACTTTTATTCCTTTCGGCCGTTCGTCACGCGCGTCAAGCACCTTAGCTGCAAACGTGAAAAAATGGTTCACCAGGCTCGGCCGTGCCACCGCGGGAAGGTGGGAAGACGGGCGTGGAAAGGACACGAAGAACTTACCGTCTGTCGCGTGAGTCGGAGCGAGAGCGACGGTCGCGGCTGCGGCTGCGAGTCAGCGATCTTCTACGAGGAGTACGGGATCTCGATCTAAAAAATTTCAATAACAAACATTCCAATTATCCAACTATCTTTCGTAGGACGATTTTACTTTGACGCCGCACTACTCTCCTTTGCTATGTAAGGGAAAAAAGAAAAAAAAATAATAAAAGAAAGATAAAAACTCGTCAGAGTAAAATCGCGGTGCACCGGTAAACAAACATAGACCAAACACGATTTTTACGAGAGCTAAATCGCAATTATCGTTATTATCCCGGAGGGTTATCTCGGATATCTCCTTATTATCGTTACAAGAAAGGTTCCTCGTTACCACTAACGATGCCAATGTTGAAAGTAATCATGTTGATAAACGATATTGAAAACATAATATTGATTATCTACTGGATAGCGGATGATGATTTAACGGAAAAAATGCCAGTATTCCATACTCGCGTACAAGAATAATTTGCTTCAAAGAAGCCAAGTCTTTCCATTTTCTCCTCGAATTTACTCTCATTCGAGGAGAAATTGTGGTACTTGTTCAATCGACATTCATCGTGATAAATTATCTATTTTTCTTTAAGTAGACGTAATAAAAAATGTTTGAAAATCGGTGAAATACCAGACAACTGTGAACATGTAGTGGTGGTGGTGGTGGTGGTGGTGGTGGTGGTGGTGGTGGTGGTGGTGGTGGCGGTGGTGGTACTTGGGTGGTGGGATGGTTGTGTAGGTGGTGATCATTTTGCGCTTTGCTCGGTCGAAGAGAAGATTGAGGTCGACTCTCTTTTTTGGTTCATATTGTTCGGCTAAGTATAAGACGTGATGATCGACGGTAGTACGAGGCAGTTGTCGAGAACGTTGGGACTGACGATTGTGATCGAAGAGACGTGATTGACGGACCAAGACTGGATTCGTCATACTCGCGTTGAGACGACTTTTTTTGTTTTTGTGATTTTTCGCTGCAGCGCAGTAGCAGTAGCAGTGGTAGAAGTAGTAGTAGTAGCGGTAGTAGTAGTAGTGGTGGTGGTGGTAGTGGGTAGTAGTGGTGGTATGTGCGTATATCGCGCAGCCGTCGGACACTTTTCGTCGCGTGAGAGATGACATTCGATGTGACACGAAGAATTTCATTCACGACGATTGGTGCAACACGGCGCCGGCAGCGGCGGCGGCGGCGGCGGCGGCGGCGGCGGCGGCGTAGCGGTAGCACACACGCACCCCACACACACGCACACACGACCACTGCTATAACGGGTGACTCGAACGACGACGACCGATGTGCTTCCTACGGCTCTCGACAATGCTGCGACGAATCCGGGTGATTTTTTTTTTTGTCGAATGGGACTGTGCGGGCGACGAAACGATATGTTTGTTTTTTGCCGATCGGAGTGACGGGCCGGTGGCCATTTTCCGCCCCCTACCGGTCGGTGATCCCGAACCTCGTGGTGACCGAAGGTGACGTGGTTGGGAAGTTAGTGGGCAGGCAGACAGGCGGGCTATTTTTTGTAACTCGATTTGCTTCGATTGCTTCGATTCAAACTGATATGGATGTCATTTTTTTTGTTTGTTTGCTTTTTTCGTTCACGGTGGCTGTAGTAGCGGTAGCGGTAGTAGTAGCGGGGAGACGAGCAGAGCTACGCGTTGACGACGGTAGAATCTGCAAACGTCAGTTTTACCAATATTATCAACAACCTTGCTGTCATTGGTGCGGTACATTTACCCCCCCCCCCCCTTCCGCTCTTCTATTCAATTTCCTATAATACGCGATCGAATAAATCGTCAACTTTCAAACGAAACTCGAAATATTCCGAACTTGGGTTTGCGATGGAAAATAAGGAAAAAAAAACTACGAACCGGATGATGGAAGAAAACATGTAAGATTACGCGTCTGGAACGAGCTATCGTCATCGCGTCTTAATCGTATTATCCCTTCGTAACAACACGATACTCTACGAATAACCGTTTCGAGATAACTCGATGCGATTCAAAATAATACTTGAACGGGGGATACCCACACGCACGCACGCACGCACGCACGCACGCACGCACGCACGCGCACGCGTGCACACACACACACACACACACACACACACACACACACACACACACACACACACACACACCCACACCCACATATATATATATGTTTGACTTTGTCGACTTTGCGTCGATGAACCAGCGATATTTAGTGAAAATACGTACTGTGTTGAGCTCGGACGAAAAGTCGAGCGCGCTCGTCGCAAGCCACTGAAAAACTCTACGAATCTATCGAAAAGAAAATCGTACGCTTGCGCCGCAAAAGTAAAAAGTAAGAGCGAGTGCGTGAAATTACCTGGAATAACGGGCGACCGGCGATCGCTTCGGGCTCTTGGACAGGGACCTAAAAAAAATGAAGAAAAAATTTTTGTATGTCTATCTGGGTGATACGCGTTGCGCCATCCATTCTTTTTCTTTCTTTCTCTCTTCCCCTCCCTCTAATCGGTGGCTATAAAATTCCATTCGCGTCTAGCCCTAACCGAACCTGAAAGTGCGTCCAAATTTTTAAAAAATGAAAAAAAAAAAAAAAAAAAAAAAAAAGAAAAGGAAACAAACAAAAACAAAAAAAAGAAAACAAGGGGTCTGGGAAGAAAAGCGTCTTACCTTGGGTAACGACCCAAATTCCTACGTGGACTCCGTGATCCGGACCTATAAATTTGTCAAAGATAACTCTCCTACTTTGGTGTTACGTGCAGCGTCGCTGCTCGTTCGAGCGTGCATTCTCGTCTCTCCGGTTGACGCGATACTTTTATTTGTCTCGCTCTTTGATTATCGCGAGACACATTGATCAAAGCATATTGCTCTATTCCCCGTATCGCGCTTGTCAACTTTCGAGCGAATCGTAAAGACGATTCTTCGCGAAAAGTAATATTCCTTGCTCGTCAATTATCACGACGCAATATGTTACTTTCCGCGAATATCTCATTATTTGTGTAGGCCGGACACACATGTACACATCTATTTTCATATACATATATATACACATACGCGCACACACACACACAGATGTAGCGTACGAACGGACGCCGTGTCTCTCGCGCTATATTCTTCGACATGCTTTCACGATACATACAGCGAGATGGGGGTGATGCGTACGACATACACGCGCACACACATATATATTATGTATCCTTGGTAAAATCATCCCCCATTGCCGAATAACGAAATACCATCTAGCCAAAATATGCGACTCGTCGCGTCATCCGTACGTACTCGACGTTTTCATCCGGGGTAGTAACTGGTCGGCAGCCCCCTTTTAACGCGCCTGCAAACATTCTCCAGCCATCCGAGAGGTCCCGGGGCTAAATTTCTTTCTTACCTCGAGTATCTGGGGCCTGGTCTGCGTCCGCCTCCTCCGCGGCGACTCCTTCCGGACGACATCTCCACTCGTACTCTGGTACCGCAGCACCGGCTTTACGACGCGACAAAAACAAAACAAAATTTAAATAATACTCCTCTGAGGCTCCGTTTTTTTTGGTTCCGTCCTTTGTCTCGTCACTTACGTTCCATCCAAGCCTCTGACCGCGTCTTCGGCGTCCCGAGGATCCTCGAATTCGACAAACGCAAAGCCGGGAGGATTTCTAGCCACCCAAACGTTTCTCAGCGGTCCGTATTTGCTGAAAGCGCTCTCGATCTCGTGCTTACTTGCGCTGCTGCCCAAGTTACCCACCCACACCTTGCAGGATAGATCCCACTCTCGATAACGCGACATTATTTCCTTATTTCCTGTAGTGCCACAGCGGAACAAAAAGAAATGAGGAATGAAATGAAAAACTTGCGCTCGTAAATATTACAATCTACTCCACCCCCTTTCCCGATGAAGGGAGGAAAGAAATCAATAAGAGCAGTAAGCGAGTATCCCCCCCCCCCCCCCACCCACCGCCCTTACAACTACCAGTCACACCGGAACACAATGGCGTCGAGTCTGATCTTCCGAGATGCATATTCAAGCGTCATTAATATAAATAAAGGACGGGCTGCGGTAAATACTCGACAACATTCGACTCTTTGTTTCCTCGGTTAATACCGCATCGATCGGCTGCGTTGCAATTATTTCCCAATGTATCGACAATTGCGCGTCAATTTTCGCCTTGTAAAAATTTTGAAAAAAAATACAAGCCTCAATTTTACAGACGAATATCTAATCGAGTAATCTCAATTTCGGAACAACTCGTGCGGGCAAAATAATGGCGAATAAAAGAATCTTTTCTTTCTGATAGTGGATGCGCGTGAGCGCGTCTGCCATTTTGCGGCCAAGCGATACGTTCGCATTCGCGTGCGAAACGGAGGCAAGTTTTGTTGAATCGAGAAAAAAAAATTTTCAAAATTATCGTAGCACACCGGATAAGAAAAAACAGGCCCGCCAAGCGTCGAAAAGCTTCGTGCTTTTGTTTTCGAAAGCGAGAAGCGTCGGGAGAAGGTACTTTTTTCCGCTGCAGCGTATACATGAAAGTTAGAGACGCGCGGCGCGATATCTCCATATAATGTAGATTTTTTCATCGTAAACTCCATCATTTTTGCCAAACTACACTGTAAATTTCCAATATGATATATATATATACTCACGGGGGTACGCGACCAAGACACGAGTTTGCAAAATCCTCGGATAATGCGCTAGCAAACACTTTGTGGAGTAGTAGCCCCCGCGCGCGGCGCACAAGTGGACACGAATGGAGATGCTCTACACAATTGTACAAAATGGCCGCGTAGAGGCTCTCGGAATTTTTCTCGCTCGTCCGCCAGGAAACGGAGCAGCGCCTGGATGGACGAGGAATAAAGGAAATTAGCGACGCGACGCGTGCGCCATTCGATTCCGACGTAAACGGAAAAACGCCGCCGCCGCTGCTGCCGCCACCGCCGCCGCCTGTTGTCGGACGTAGTTGTAACAGAGATTAGTAGGGAGATGTACAACGCTCCCCTTTTCGGCGTGCCTCGGAAATGGCGCTTAATCGCGGCGGCGAGTTCGGGAATATGATTTTGTGTGCATCGCCTCTGTCGAGGTTGCAGATTCCCTTGTAGCCGCGCGAGTCGTGAGCACCGCTCAAGTCGATATCGCAGCAGCGTGCACACGAATGGGTAGCTCGGTGGGGGAAAAGTCTCTGCCCCTCGCTCACTCGACAGGCGAACGGAGCGAGGTTTTCCGTCCGATCGAGCTCGACATATGTGTGGCCGTACTGCGGATTGGAATATGCATTAAGGCGTTACCCCCACTTGTAGCGCGAATAAAAAGGCCTTTTTCATGAATTTTTTTAAAGAAAACTACAAAACTTTTTTAATCGATCAATATACCATCTTAAAGAACACATCTTGAAGAACTTTCGGTAATTTTTTTATTGAAAAATATTACATTGTTTCGTGGCAAATGGCCGTCAATGAAATAATGTTTTTATATACACGGTTTGCGGTGACCAACATTGCGGCGAAGTGGATCATCTGAAAAAAAAAAAAATGCGGATGGATTTGGTCAAATATAAGTATAAACTAGTCTTTAATCGAAGGATTTTAAAAAATATTCATTTTTCACAAAATGGCGGGCAGTCAAAGTTAATGGTTCGATTTTAACGAAAAAAACGGCCATTTCTTGGCTATAAAACGGCCATTTTTTTTCGAAAAAAACAAATCGAACGATTAGAGACTACATTTTTATGTATTAAATAAGCCTGCAAAATTTCAAGACGATCGGTTCAGTAGTGTTCGAGTAATCTTGGTCACCGAATTCAGAAATGCCATTTTGAGAAAAACGCGTTTAAAGTTTCAATTTCAGTTTACACGAAGAAAATATTTTTTTTTTTTTGTAAACTTACATAGAGTCATCTATTCCGGGCATCAAAAAAAAACTGCACTTCAAATTGCACTTCAAAAAAATGCAACAAAAAAATCGATTTTTTCAAAATCGCAAGTGGGGGTACCCCTTAAATGAATTTTAAAGAGAAAAACATGTATCGAGAAAATTGTTTTTTCTCGGTTGGCCGTTTATGCCGAGAATGCGGGTTAAAAAAATTAACGACGAACCGCGTTGAAAAATAAAACGCCGAACCGACCATGGAAGGTTCAAAAAGAAATCTTGAGCCTTTGCCGCGGTCGTTACGGCGTTTTTTTTTTCAACAGTAAACATTATGAATAAGCGTGTATCATAAATGTTTTTCTATCCTCAATGAGCGTCGTGGCTGAGTTGGCAGCGTGACGGATTGACGATGCTTGCGGTCCGGGTTCAGTCCCTGGTTAATCGACTTTTTTTAATCTATTTTTTTCCTTCATTTTATATTCAAAAAATTTCGAACTTACTCTCGCTTTAGCCATTCTCACACGTCCAGGCATTATTTATTATATTTAATTCATATATGTTTAATTTAAAAAAAGACATTGGCTACCGGGGATCGAACCCGCGTCGTCTGCACTCAGAGCCCGCAGGCTGATATATCAACCGCGAGGCTCTTGTGACTGCAAACCTGCCTTACGTATACACACTTATCCAACCTTAAAAAAAAATTCGCTGCATACCAATTGCATATTGTTTTTATGACCCCAAAGTATTATTGAAAACAAATAAAAACGATTTTTCCAAATTCCTAGAGTGGTGTTATCCCTTAAAGAAAAGAAATTGATTTTTTGATCGTTGTAAATGTATATCCCCTCTTAAGACGGAATGACACCTCATCGCGGTCGGTAAATTTGAGAAAAAAAAACTAGATTGGCTTATGATAAGCCAATCTAGATTTTTTTTCTCAAATTCAGAAAATTTGAGGGGCTGGAAGCTATTCGTCTATCTATTTGACGTCGTTTGGCAAAGTTTCGACGGGATCTGAAGAGCCGTTTCAGAGATTTTTGGGAATCTATAATTATTCTACCATACCGACCGCGATGAGGTGTCATTCCGTCTTAAGAATAACGTCAATAAATTTTCGTTCAAAATATTGGTGAGCCGAAGAAAAAAATTTGTATTTTTCACCGAAATTATGGCTCACCATAATTTTTTTAATGGTCGAAAAAAAACCGCTACGTTACATTGTAGCGACACTACTCACGAATGAGCTGATTTTTTTTTGCCGATGTAACATGACCGGGTAACAGCTGGGACAACGAACGCGCGTATCGTGCGGAGGGCCTCCGTAGCAATATGCATAACGGCGCCAATTTTTTTTTTTTTCAACGGAAATTTATTAACGTTATTCTTAAAGCCCTTTCTGACGTTGTGTAAAAAAATAAAAATATTCCGGCCCATACTTTCGAGTTTATTTTTTTTTTTTTTTTTGATATACCCATTTTTCGATCGGCCAAGGTGGCCAGACGCCTTAAAGTCTTTAAGAGGGGATATACATTTACAACGATCAAAAAATCAATTTCTTTTCTTTAAGGGATAACACCACTCTAGGAATTTGGAAAAATCGTTTTCATTTGTCTTCAATAATACTTTGGGGTCATAAAAACAATATGCAAATGGTATGCAGCGAACTTTTTTTTAAGGTTGGATAAGTGTGTCTACGTAAGGCAGGTTTGCAGTCACAAGAGCCTCGCAGTTGATATATTAGCGTGCGGGCTCTGAGTGCAGACGACGCGCGTTCGATCCCCGGTAGCCAATGTCTTTTTTTTTAAATTAAACATATATGAATTAAATATAATAAATAATGCCTGGACGTGTGAGAATAGCTAAAGCGAGAGTAAGTTCGAAATTTTTTGAATATAAAATGAAGGAAAAAAATAGATTAAAAAAAGTCGATTAACCAGGGACCGAACCCGGACCGCAAGCATCGTCAATCCGTCACGCGACCAACTCAGCCACGACGCTCATTCAGGATAGAAAAACATTTATGATACACGCTCATTCATAATGTTTACTGTTGAAAAAAAAAAAAAACGCCGTAACGACCGCGGCAAACGCTCAAGATTTCTTTATGAACCTTTCACGGTCGTTTCGGCGTTTTATTTTTCAACGCGGTTCGTCGTTAATTTTTTTAACCCGCATTCTCGGCGTAAACGGCCAACCGAGAGAAAACAATTTTCTCAATACATGTTTTTCTCTTTGTAATTCATTTAATGCATATTCCAATCTGCAGTACGGCCACACATATGTCGAGCTCGATTGGACGGAAAACTTCGCTTCGTTCGCCTGTCGAGTGAGCGAGGGGCAGAGACTTTTCCCCCCACCGAGCTACCCATTCGTGTGCACGCTGACTGCGATATCGACTTGAGCGGTGCTCACGACTCGCGCGGCTACAAGGGAATCTGCAACCTCGACAGAGGCGATGCACACGAAATCATATTTCCGAACTCACCGCCGCGATTTAGCGCCATTTCCGTGGCACGCCGAAAAGGGGAGCGTTGTACATCTCCCTACTAATCTCTGGTTGTAACTCTCGGTTCGCGCTCAAACGCGGCAACGAGCCAATGACGAGCAAGATATATGAAATTTGGAGCGACACAGACCGTGGCGTTGTTTTCTTTTTTTACCGCGTTCTACCAGGTGTCAAATGACTCGAAATCAACGACAATAAAATGGCCTCCTTCGTATTGCTAGCTTATTTCGTGTCTTTTACCTTAGTGACGATAGAAAAGGGTAATTGCGATCGCCTTGACATTGACAATAACGGATACATTGTCTATTGTCCGTGCATGGGTAAGCTTGGCGATTTGTCGAAAAAAACGAAACAAACATTTTATAGGTTAAGCGTGTCTCGCCTAATTTTGTACATCACTGTGCAGGACGATTCGGTAACCAGGCGGACCATTTTCTCGGGGCGTTGGGATTTTCCAAAGCTCTCAATCGCACCCTGGTATTACCGGCCTGGGTCGAGTACCGAACGGGTGTACCGCGCTCGGTAAACCGCGACCTCCTTTGTACGCAATTTTCTTTGTACTTACTAATTTGTCTCTGTCCACAGACCCAGGTCCCTTTTGACGAGTACTTCAACGTTTCGCGTTTGGAGCGTTGTCACAAAGTAATCGTTATGGAAAAGTTTGCGAGGGAAGTGGCTCCTCTGGAATGGCCCGAATCCAAGAGAATATGTGAGTCTTCTGGAAGCGCGCTTTGAACCCTCCCCCCCCCCCCGCCCCCCTCCGTGCCTAATTTCAGTACATATATTTCTCTTCTTCAGCTTTCTGTTACGCGACGCGTGGAAATACAGGCTCCTGCAATGCCAAAGAAGGCAATCCTTTCGGACCCTTTTGGGATACTTACGGTGTCAATTTCGTAGGATCGGAATTTTACGGACCTCTTCACTACGACGTGCATCACACTGACGTGGCGCTACAGTGGCGAAAAAAGTATCCCCCGTCGTCGTGGCCAGTGCTCGCGTTTACCGGCGCACCCGCCAGTTTTCCCGTTCAGTTGGAAAATCGTAGACTCGCCGAGTGTCTCGAGTGGAACGACGTCCTTCTCGAAAGGGCCAAACGTTTTGTTTCCGAGACTCTGCCCCGCGGCGGATACGTCGGTATTCATTTGCGCAACGGAATCGATTGGGTACAGCGACTTTTCCTCGATTACGCCCCTTTGCCACGCCTCTATGTATACACGTCTATGTATTATTTTCAAGGTGAGAGCGTGCCAATTCATTTCCAGCACGCCCAATTTATTTGCGGCTCCTCAATGCCTGGGATATCGCAACGAACGGGGCAAAGCTACCACCGCCATGTGTCTGCCCGACTTCAATCTCATACTTCGACATCTCAAACGAGTCGTAAGAAACAACAAAGACGTCAAGTCGGTCTTTGTAGCCTCTGACAATAATTACACGATAGCCGAATTGACGAAAGCTCTGTCGCGGATGGAGGTAGGAGTGTACACGCGCGGCAACGGAGACCCTGTCTGTGTTCCTCTCTACATTCTTTTACCCTTTTTTGGCAGATAAAGGTCTTTCGACAACCGGATCCGGTCTCGCCTCATTTAGATTTGGCGATTCTCGGTCGCGCTAATTATTTCATTGGCAATTGTATATCCTCGTTCTCGGCGTTTGTCGCCCGCGAACGCGAAATCAAGGGATATCCCACGTACTTCTGGGGTTTCCCACCGGAACGCGCGAGCTCCCATCGCGACGAGCTTTGAGCCGCCGCCGCCGCCGCCGCCGCCGCCGCCGCCTCCTCCTCCTCCTCCTCCTCCTCCTCCTCCTCATTTTTGTCGCACCGCTTACTTTTGGCGCGCCATGCCGGTGAGATATTCAGATTTTGCATTATTGTGTTTTTTTTTTCTTCAATTTATTTCAACGACAAGAGCGTGTAGCTTTCGTTGTATTTTTTTTTACGTTTCGTTTTAGAGAGGGTCGGATGCGGTCGCTACGCAGCGCCTTTGGCTAGTCGCATCATGTCGCGCAGCGCTTGTTGCAACGCCTCGGCGAATCTCATCGTAGACGTTTCTTTGCAACTTTTGTAGGACGAGCAAGCGAATAATATATCGTCGGGTCTTGGATTGTAACAGCAACCGTAACCATTGGCAACGACCGGTCCGTAACACATGAACGACGCCGTCTTGTAAGGTACCTGAAACATACGCGGATCATCTTCCTTCGTCTGCGAGTATCCAAGAGTTCCATCTCTCGCCCTCTCTGTCTCTTCTTACCTGACTCGACGTGAGAGTAAAATGTGTACTTTTCGTAAATCCAATATCCCGGAAGAGCGCCGGAATCTCGAGATTCTCCGACTTTGCGATCATTTTTAAGCCAAAGAGATGACGATCGACGCCCTGTCCCCTCACAGCCTGAAGCCATTTTAGTTGGGCGAATCGACGAAAATGGATTTGCGGCAGAAAAAGGATTTAAAAAGAAAACGATCTACGTACCTGAGCCGCAATTCGTTTGTGAGCCTCGATAGCTCGGATCATCGCTTCTCTTTTGCCGCTCGTCGTCTCATCGTTTCGGTTCCTCGCCATTATTTTTGCAAAGTCAACCGTCTCCGTACTCGTCGATCTTATGCACTCGGTTCGAGTATTTCGGAATCTCCGTAATCCCGCCGATTCGTAGTGGGCCGGTGGTTCGCCCTGACTTTTATAAAAAGCCACCTGCATAGCCACTTGTATAAAACTGTCCGGGCTCTGTCTCGCTTCTTTTATCGCGGACCTTCCAAAATCAACGAAATTCAAACATTCCATGTCTATGCCGCTTGATATTCTGAAATATGGGAAATTATTTTTAACACTTTGGCGAAACATTGGGATAACCAACGGCGAGGGCAAATGAGAATACCTGTCAACGAGCTTCTCGGCATCCTCGATCGCCCTTTCGAGAGCTCCGTCCAGCTCAAATTTGAGGTGTAGCGCTCTTTTAAACTCGCCATCGGCTTGCTCTTGGCCACCGTTCTTCTCTCTACGCTCGTCGTGTAATCATTCGGCAATGCACAAAGATCCCAACAAATTGTAACTCGAGGTACGAGAAAATGACTTACATGCTCGTTAAAACGTGATCGTGAAGTGCTGCGACGGGTACCCCTTCGCATGGACTGTGCTCGTATTCCATTCCGACGAAACCATCCGGAGACACTATATACTTTGGGCAAATGGTTCGCACGCGCGAGTTAATCATAAACAATCATAATAATAAATGAATAAGATAAATGAAAAATACCTGAACCGTTTTGTCGTGCCAACGATTTGCGGAATTGGTCAAACTACTGTAACCCGTCATACTCTGGAGGGCTCTGACGGAAGCGACATTTTTATTCGCAAACGCTTGCTCGGGCATACTCTCGTCGAGACAGAGAACAAACAAGGCTCCTTCCATGTCGGACAAAATTTCGCAGTTTTTTCCAATAACTAGAAATTACATTAATTTGGAGTATGGGCGGTGCACACTGTTTCAAAGTCTCGACAATTGTGACAAAATATCAAGGAGATGTCAGATTCGAAGCAAAATCCGTATATTGGGGTTTTCGAAGCTGATCATGACGAATCCGAAATGCAAATTCAGAAACTCGAAAATGCCGGGTACAGAATGACCGACATTTTTGCAAAAAATTTTGTCAGATTTGAATGAAAATCCGTATAAAGGGCTTTTCGACAATGCCAATGGCGAATTCGAAATACAAATGTTCGAACTCAAAATGATCCAAAATGGCCGACATTTTACAACAAAAAAATCTCAGTTTCGTTCGTAAATCTATTTATGAGGGTTTCCAAGGTTGCTGATGACGAATCCTTGATGCAAATGTATCAACTCAAAATGGCCGACATTTGTGCAAAAACCTTTTCAGATTTTATTGAAAATCTGTGTATAGAAGTTTTCGACGATACCAATGGCGAATCCAAAATCCATATTTTGAAACTCCAACTGGCCGATCCAAAAAGGCCGACATTTTACAATTACAAAAAAACTTGTCCGTTTCGTCCGAGAATTCATTTATGAGGGTTTCCAAGGCTGCTGATAACGAATCCGAAAAACAAATTTCAAAATTCAGAAATTCCACATTTTAGGAAACAATACGGACTCATTCTTTGCATGGATCGGCCTTTGTGCACCATAATTTCACTCATCTTTAGGTGCATTCGTCCAATGTTGATACTCTCAAGCTGTCTTCACTAGTCGATCTGAGAACATTTATGCGATTAATTCTCGATATTTTCCGCGAAGGTTACTGGGGTTACATAAAACAGTTGTTTTCAAAACTAGGCATGATCAAAAATTGAAACCAAGTTAACGTTTACAAAAACTTTTGATTGTTTTTTTTTTTTTTTTCAAAACATAGGGAAAATTTCCCAATAAAGATTGGTTTTGAAAAAAACTGTCAATTAGTTTTTTTTTTCTTTTTTCTTTTTCAAAAAAGGTTAGTTTGACAAAAAACTATTAATCAGTTTTTTTCATTAAAAAAACATCAGTTGTGAAAAAAAACTGTTTTTCGTAACCCTGATAACCTTCGTCGAAAAAATCACATAAATGTTCTCAGATCGAGTAGTGGGTACAACTTTTAAATGATACAATTAAAGATGAGTGAAATTATGGTATACAAAGGCCGAATCGTGGAAAAAAAAGGAGTCGGTATTGTTTTCTGAAATGTTTCACTCATTTTCTACAACAAAAATCGAGTTTATTTTTTTAATTTCTCGATTTTTTTTTCATCAAATTTGGCAAGTAACTAGAGCAAAGTTGTGAAAAAAATCGAAAAAAATAAAACGGTTCCATGGATCAATTTGAAAACTTTCAGGGCTATTGGGGTTACATTAAGCTTAAAAAAAAACCTGGCAACAATAGTCTTTCTATCAATATTTGTTAAGTAGTGGTAGATTTACTGAAAAACCATAAAGTCATTATTTTGTACTTTTTTCAAATTAATGTTAAGAGTGAAACATTTTTTTTTCTCAAAAATCAACGAAATGCTCTTGTAGGAAATCTATTCAAGTATTCAATCCTCTGTGCGATCATCGGTTGCTGAGATATCGATTATTATGAAAGACAAAAGGATCTCTTTTTCATTCAAAGTCGAATATCTCAGCAAAAAATTGACGTAGAAAGACAAAAAAAACAAATAGTAGCTGGATAAACATGATAACTGATCTATGCATTGATTTAACTTTAAAAAAATCCCGAGCCCGTGGACCCTTGAAAAAAAAAGACGTGGAAACATTTTTTCTCGCGCTATTTCTTATGATTGCCCAATAACCGTAGCTCACAAAAATATTTTGCAAAAAAGTCTCGAGACTAGAAACTTTAAGCTTCAAAATGCTTTTTTTTTCATCTTGGTGCGATCATTTTTCACAAAGATACAGCGCTTTAGAAACGCTAAAAAAATGAAAGAAATGTTCTATTCCTTTAATTGTTTGGAATTGTGTAAAACAAAATGATACTATAATCAGATAAAATTAAAGTCAGGCTATAAGTACTGATTTCCGAAGTACAATCCATGAAGAGCGGGCACATACGCCCGGATGTAAAAAGGTACAATACAAAACACAAAACTATTTTAGTCCCTCAATTCGAAATGCAGATAAGTACGCAGTGAAGGTCGGGTTTCAACTGCTTACGATGCTCGAGCGCATCGCTCGAAATGAAGTTGGTTATAAGAAGGTAAGCATTGCAAAGCCGCTGTTTCTTGGAATATTCGATGAAAAACAGTCTAAACTATGTATTACATTTTAAACCAATGTGGTAGAAATGGGTATAAAAAAAAAGGTGGCTCGATTGCGACCCGCTCGATTGGAAATTCAATTTTTTGAAGAGTTGATATTTCACGTTATTTTTAGCAAGAATTAGGCATAAATCAATAAAAGAGTGATTTATATTGGAATCCTACATGCCTTAAGGAATATTCTCCATCAAGTCACATTCAAATTGAACACACCAATCATTAACTATTCATTTGTAAATAATTACAAAAAAATTCGGAGCGACTGCGTCTGACGCGCGTCGTTCCAAAAGCGTTAACTCGGGCTGATGCCCGAGAGCAGATATAGAGATTTACCGTTCTGGCCTTCCGGCATAGTATCCGGCAAAGTCATACCTACAATTTTGTAGGATCATTTTCCTGAATAAAATATCGAACTTTTTCGATTTTGTCAGATTTTTCGAGACTTTGAAACACTGTGCGGTGTAAAGCGGGTATTCGATACACCGACGCTGCTGCTGCTTACCTCTCAGCCGATCGTGGTCCTTCGCCCATCGATCTCTGCTATTTCCGGTCAAAATTCCCACGGGCTTTCCGACTATCCGCGATCGCTCGTACACGTCCTTTATAGCCCCTCTCAGTTGACTCTCACTCAGTAAATTCTCATTCTCATCATACATGTACAATTTGAACAACTAAATAAACACGAAAACAAAATATATTGGATTATGTTCAAGTATCGGAGGCGGCGGCGGCGGCGGCGGCGGCTTTCTTGATTTTTTTTTTACGCACGTGGTTATTGCTCATGACGATGATATGCTTCGAGTTGTCAGTGTGCAATAATTTGTCACTCTTTTCGCCGGGTTGCCGGTGAGTACCGAGAATCATGGCGTACGGTTGCATATCCAACGGATCCCCGCCAATCATTTCCCGCTTCAATTTCCCACTGATCATTAACAAAAGCGAATAAGCAAAGATAAATTGCGGAAGGTTGAACGGGATCGCAAAGACGAACCTCTTGACCGCATCGTTGTATATGCCCATCGATTTTACGAGTCGCGCTGCAAACGTGTAAAAATCATTGATAGATGGGAAAGTTTGCTCCGGGCCAACGGTACCAGGACTCGATGAGACAATCAACGGATCTCTGTTACCCAAATACGCGCTCTGCAAAAACCACTCGTTCATCTGCGCAAAGAGTTATAGATGTATAGCTGTCTGATAATTTTTTGCGAAAAAAAGCAAAACAAAAAATAAGACTACCCAATTATCGGTATTATCGTGTCTCTTCAACAGGCTCTCTTGTAACTTTCTTCCTATACCCCGCTCGCTCGTAAATTCCATCAGAATTTTTTCAGTCTCGAGATATTGCTCGTCGTTCAACAACGCTCTGACGGATCTACGATACACATGATTGTGTACACGGGCTGGTTATTCGTGGTAAATAGGGAAAAATGCAACGCGCACGGTGGCAGCCCTCCCCCAATACCTCAAATAACGATCTCTCGTCTTTTCGAGATCCGGCACCGGTTGTTTGGGAAGTTGACGCTCGTTCAAATTGAGACGGGTCAAGCCGTAAACCGCTTCTCCTTTTACCGTCGACGATGATGTACTCCTCTCTCTGGCCTTATCGTATAAAATCTTGAACCGCGAAGCATCGTTCGACACTCTTTCATTCTGTCCAAAGCTGCATATATCGCGTACTTACCGGCCGTTTCTTTAGAAACTTTACAAGGCGGACGCAACGATTCATCCTGACGATTAAATCCCCAGAGTCTACCTAGCAAAATGTTGTATGAAACGTATGAAAACGAGAGAAGAGGGCAAAACAATGAAAGTCGTTACATAAATATTTTGCAACTCGAATTCTTGCTCATTTAATATATACATCAGTCATCCGAAAAGAGAATCATTTTTATACAAACCGTGTATAAACGTGGACAATACTCGCTCTAGTCCGAAATCCTACAAATATAGTAGGCAATTATTGACAATACGAATAAGTGCAGCGAAAGACGATCACGGGACGGGTGTGACTGTGATTTGCTCCGTAAAGCAAGTTGACGTGTGTGTGTGTGTTCGACGAGGGCTATCGCACCGGTCAGTACCGAGAGAAATCACCGGTGGCGACGTTGTTGTTCGGGCGCGGGGAGGGATTCATTCAAAACACACATGTACCGCTCGCATCCTCTACACGCGATATCGTACGCGGGGGGGGGGGGGGGGAGGGAGGAGGCTGGAGACGACACTTGGACGGCACTCCCGCGCTCCTCGGTGCGCGCGCGTTAATCTATCATCTACATTTCGTTGATGGAGAGTAGCGCGTAATTAAATTGCAGGCTTCGGGCCGAATGTAGTGTTTACATTTATACGCGCGCACAGGGTGTGAACGGCTACGATCGCTTCGGGGTTACGCGCGAGAACCGATCCAACCTATATCCGTCTTGGGCGCGACGCACCAGCCCAGCCCACTTATTTTCGTATAATTTATCTGTTATCAGATCCCTCGTGTACTACGCCTCTGCTCGCAAACAGCAGAGTGCATCCTGTTTCGGGATATATACGCTTGTTACATGCCGCGTCGCCGTCGCGCATTCAACGCTCCGCGACACCACACTGCAAAATTTACCTTTTTTTGTTTTCCTCTTTTCACTGTAACGAGCGCGACTCGTAGAAATCGTGAGTTTCGGGTGTGCTCCGCTCAAAAATGCAAACGACATGGAAAAAGACCGAGAAACATCTCGCTGTGGGTGAGAGCCGTTGTCAAAACTCCCCTACCGACGAACATAATCTACGGAGCGGTGTGTCTAAAATATTTTTCCTTCGCAGCGATCTACAATTTTCGACAAGAGGGCCCGTATAGGTTGCACCTGATGGTGGGGGATGTCGTCCAGGTATCGGAAGAATACGGCGAATGGTATTACGGGTGTAGCAAACACAAGGGGATACGTGGAATATTTCCAAAGCCTTACGTACGTGTCACGAGCCGTCCGGCCGACGGCGAGACTCTCACTAGCGAAATAACCGGCGTATTGAGAGAATGGGGTCAGCACTGGAAGAGTCTTTACGTCGTAAGTACATTCGTGTTCCTCTCCCTCTTTTTTTTCTCTTTTTTTACTAAATATGAATATATATTTGTACATATATGTACATATACGTATGTATCGACGTGTTTCTCCGTCGTCGAAATGTAGACAAATTCGGAAAATTTTGCCACTATACGGCAACAGATTCTCGAATTAATACTCCGGAGAAGCAAAATTTTGAGCGGTACCCTGACGGTGGACGAATCCAAGGACATGAAACGATCGGCGACAGCCCTCATAGACACCGGAAATCGCCTCCTCGGCTTAGATATGATCGTGCGCGACGAACACGGCAACGTTCCCGATCCTTTGAGAACTAGCACGATGCAGCTCTATTATCATCACGAGGCTGCCGCCGAGATTATAAGAAAAGCAACCAACGCCGAGACTAAGAAAAAAATCGCCTCCAAGGCTCAGCTCGCTGTCTATTCCCACATATTTTTCGTCAGCGTGAGAAATTTTGTTTGTAAAATGGCCGAAGATGTGGAATTGTTGCTGACCCTTTACGACGCGCGAGACTCGAGAGCCGTCACGGAAAACTATGTCGTTTTTTGGAGCAAAGAAGGTCTAGCGCGCGACATCGATCAGCTTCACAATTTGCGAGTGCTCTTTACCGATCTGGGTTCTCGCGATCTCGCGAGGGACAAGGTCTATCTCGTGTGTTACGTTATTCGCGTTGGTGGTATGGAAGCCAAGGAAATTGATCACAGAAGATCGAGCATCGTTCACAACAACGAACGGTGCAAAACAACGAGTGGCGGCGCCGGCGGCGGCGGCGGCGGCGGCGGCGGCGGCGTCAATAAGGCCTTCGACAACATGAGACGACCGTTTGGTGTCGCAGCCATGGACGTTACCTTATACATAACTGGCAAACTCGAGGGTGACGTCGAGCATCATCATTTTATCCCTTTTTTGTAGTAAGCTCGCCATGTCCCTTTTCGCATCTACAATTACACACGACGAAGCAGCACGCTCTGTCTCTCTTCGTTATTTCCCTTTCAGATGCTGTGAGAAGGATACCCTGGACGGAACTCTGAGACGCATTCTCGCACAAAAAGAAGCGAGCGTTCAGAAAAATATCGTCACCAACGGCGCAAGTATAGCCGGTGGTCAAGGATTGTGGGCAAGTTTGAAGCTCCTTCGAGGCGATATAAAGCAGGTGGGTGTCTCGCGAGCAACATTTCTTCTCGATTTATCTAATTTTTCCACTAATCTTGTTTAGGTACGCGAGGAGAATCCTCACTTGGTACTGGGCAACGTCGCGATAGCACGGAAAATGGGCTTTCCCGAAGTCATTCTACCGGGAGACGTGCGAAACGACTTGTATCTGACATTGATATGCGGCGAGTTTAGCAAAGGTTCCAAATCCACCGACAAAAACGTCGAAGTTACGGTCGGTGTTGCTGCCTTTGTTCATCTTTCTCTCTCTCTCTCTCTCTCTCTCTCTCTCTCTCTTTTTTGCCCCCTTCTACGACATATTTTACACCGAGATAACTTTAGGTTAAAGTGTGCAACGACCAGGGCATACAGATCCCAGGCGTGATTACGCTCGGTGGAGGAGCATACCCGATCGACCAGTACCGTAGCGTCATTTATTATCACGAAGACAAACCGAGATGGTGCGAGACTTTCAAAATTGCCGTTCCCATCGAGGAGTTTAAGCTCGCGCATTTGAAATTCACGTTCAAACATCGGAGCTCGACCGAGGCTAAGGACAAGTCGGAAAAACCATTCGCTCTAAGTTACGTTCGGCTTATGCAAAGAAACGGTACGACGCTTCAGGATACTCAACACGAATTATTGGTTTACAAATTGGATCACAAAAAGTACGAGGAGAATGAAATTTTGTATTTGAAACTTCCCTCAACGAGGAACGAATTGGTGAGACTTTTATTCGCGGAGGAGGAGGAGGAAGAGGAGAAGCGAGCCTTGTCGTTATAGTTCCTTCTTTCAGGCCGAAATGAACGTGGATAAGAAGCCTTCGCTCGGTCCCCTCGCTTTAACCACCAAAGACAGCTTTCTCATCGGTACGAACGTCTGTTCGACAAAATTGACGCAAAATGTTGATCTGCTGGGTCTCTTGAATTGGGCCTCGAGACCGACCGCCGATCTTCAACAGTCGTTAGCCGCTCTCATGAACGTCGATGGCGAGGAAGTTGTCAAATTCTTGCAAGTGCGTATACGTTGTAAACCCCCCCCCCCCCCCCTACTCCACCCACCCGACGGCCACTCTCGCGTGACTAAACTTTTTCATTCGCAGGATGTACTCGACGCACTTTTCAATATACTCATGAGCTATTCCGACAGCAATCACTACGATCACGTAGTCTTTGAGTGTATACTCTACATAATAGGTCTCGTCTCGGATCGAAAGTATCAACACTTTCAACCGGTTCTCGATCTTTACATCTCGGAAAGTTTTTCCGCGACTCTCGCCTACAAAAAGCTCATCGCTGTGTTGCGCGAGAAAATTGACGGTGCGAGCCGCCAGCGCAACAATGATGCCCAGGAACGCGACTTGTTACTCAAAACTATGAAGAGTTTGCAATACTGCATGCGTTTCATCGTAGAATCGAGATTGTTGTTTACCGAGTGAGTCGAGCAAACGACAAATGCCCAAACCTCTTTTAAACCTCTCTCAACAATACACTCGCTTTTACTTTATTTTCAGACTCGACGAGGACGAGAGAGAATTTTCGCGAACGCTTACGGAATTGCTGGGATCGATAGTTGAGCTCATGAGCCACGAAACCGATGGGACTCTTCTCGTCCAAGGGGCTTGTCTAAAATATTTGCCCACAACGATACCTCATCTCTTGCGCGTCTACAGTGCCAAACAATTGAGCACCGTACTCACCGATCTCTTGGTCACTCTGCCGAGTGGAAGACTAACGAAACAAAAAATGATGACGGTCAACGATATCGTGCACAGTCCGTTGTTCTTCAATCCCGATTGTCGAGATATTTTATTACCGAGAATAACGATTCTCGTCCGGGATCTGCTCGAGGCCAAGGAAGAGGTACCTCAACATTTATATTCTCTTTATTACGACACAACACGAGCGTATTCTCCTTCAAGGAGGAGAAGGAGAAGCCGACGACGGTGGCACTCTCTGTGCTTTGCCCGTATGCAAAGTGGGCACTCTGAACGAAGCGTAATAATTGAGTGTATCTGTTGTGTGCTCGCCGCCCCACCGCGCAGCCTAGCTTACTCTCGCCACGTATCTCTTTCCACATGTTCGAAACACATCTTTGCTCGCATTTCTTATTTGTCTTGCTATCTCTCTCTTCACAATTGTTATCCTCGAAAACGTGCTGTTGCACCCCTCACTCATCGCATTCACGTGCTTTTAACGTCTTCGTCTTCTACCCGAGCATGCCTACAACGACTACAACTTGCGGCCTTTCACCCCAAACTCTCTTCCTATGGCAATGTGCGTGGCTGTGTTTTTCAACGGGGTTTTTTTTTCCTTCGCCCCTGACGCGCGCCTGACGCGTACTTGGTACGCTCGAAAGAGTGCAGAGAGAGATTTTCTTTTGCAACGAGCATCTTTCGCGTTCCGTTGTGTGTCTCTTTGTGTGTTGTTTTCTCCAACTAACGGAGTCTTTGTTTTACTCCTTTTGATTGGTTTGTGGCGTGTAAAGGGACTGTCGAGTACACCTGGAAAGAGCGTAGCTAAGGTAGCCAGGCTGCTCGGTGAAAATCGACATCGACTCAATCAACATCGCGGCTATTCCGAAGAGGTAACACGACCATGTCCGATTTCCCATAACAACCTTGGACTCGAAAACGTATTGGATGAATATTATTTCCCTTTTTTCCCCAATTATGGACCACCCCCGCCCTCGACCCCACCCCACCCCTTTTGTAGTGCGTACCCTCCTCTTTCATATTTTCTTCGTTGCGATTCCAGGTAGAATTGTGCGTCAAGATTTTATCGGACATTCTCGAGCTCACCTTCCGGGAGGATATCGGATCGACGACATCGGATATTAAAGAAATAATGCTGACCGCTCTGCGTACCATCATACAAACGGTTATATCGATGGATCGGGAAAATCCACTGATCGGTAATTTGGTATCCGTCATGCTTTCAATATTCAGGTATACACCGTTATTTGACTCGTAGTGGTTCGCTGTACGACGCCGCCACCCCCCCCACTTATACGCCCAACGTTAAATTTTCAGACAAATGGAGCAATATCATTACGAGATCTACATCAATCATTTCGGGACTCGTTTCGATCTTCTCGATTTTCTCATGGAAATTCTTCTAGTCTTCAAGGATCTGGTCTCGAGAAGCGTTTTTCCAAATGACTGGTGCGAAATGATAATGCTCCAAAACAGCGTGATTCTCAAGAGTCTGAGATTTTTTTCCGGCACGATCCGCGACTATTTTTTTAATGATTTCGAACAGCAAGCCTGGTCAAATTTCTTTCATTGTGCGATTGCGTTTTTAACCCAACCGGCGCTTCAGCTGGACACGTTTAGCCCGGCCAAACGAAATCGAATTGTCTCGCGATACAAAGATATGCGCAGGTATTCATCAACCTCTCTTCTTATCAGACGAATACTCTCAACGAAAAATTCTCATAGAGACACACGTGACGCGGTTCGCAGGGAAACGGCTTTTGAGATTCGATCGATGTGGTTCAACTTGGGACAGCACAAGATTCTCTTTGTACCTTCGTTGGTCGGGCCGATCCTCGAGATGACCCTCATACCCGAGAACGAGCTTCGCAAAGCTACCATTCCCATATTTTTCGACATGATGCAGTGTGAATTTTATAGTTCGAGGCTGGTCGAGGGTTACGGGGATACAAAACGCGAGCCCGCCCACGTCAAGGCCAACTTTGTCGAGTGCGAAAATGAGATAATCGCCCAACTCGACGTACTCGTGCGTATCATTGCTACTTGCTCTCCGTATAATTGACTCTCTTGGATGATTATTCGATTGTCATCGGGGCGCGCTATCTCCCCGGTTTTCGCGCGTCAGGTCGAGGGTGGTCGAGGCGACGAACAATTCCGATCTCTCTGGGTTCAAGTTATGGGACTTCTCTGCGAAAATCATTCGACGATGCGAGAACAAGGCTTGCGCTTCGTTGACACGATATCGAAGCTCATGGAACGATTGCTCCAGTATCGCGACATTATTCACTCCGAATCCCAGGAACATCGAATGCTCTGTACCGTTAATCTCCTCGAGTTTTATTCGGAAATCAATCGCAAGGAGATGTACATCAGGCGAGTACAATATCGAGCTTTAAAAGATGCCGTGACGACACGTGTGTGGGCGAAAGAGCGGCTCGTTTTTAACAATACACGCGCGCACACACACACACAGATACGTCAACAAACTTTGCGAACTGCATCTCGAGTGTGACAACTTTACGGAGGCTGCGTATTCGTTGAAATTGCACAGTCAGTTGCTCGCGTGGAGCGACCAATCGTTGCCACCCTTGCTGCGATCCAACAGGTCTCGGATATAAAAATCTTTTAGCGAGAGCTTTTATTCCTTGTGGGCGATTGATCTATCGGCGGAGTGGTGGGCTGCTATACATTTCAGATATCCATCGTGCCAAACTCATCGAGAATTAAAGGAGGCTCTTTACAACGACATGATCGAGTACTTTGATCGGGGAAAAATGTGGGAATGCGCTCTCGGCATTTGCAAAGAATTGATCGTGCAATACGAGGAGGAGACTTTTGATTATTTGCAATTGTCGGTACTTCTCATACGAATGGCCAAATTTTACGATTCCATCGTCAAGCAACTGAGGCCCGAAGCCGAATATTTCCGGGTCGCCTATTACGGATTGGGTCATCCGTCCTTTCTTCAAAACAAGGTATGTGTTTCCTGAACGAGAAAAATCCCACGTTTCTCGTTCAGCGCGTTGACAAACTCAAACGACTCGTAGGTTTTCGTTTATCGGGGAAAGGAGTACGAGCGCTTGAGCGACTTTTGTTCGAGAACCTTGAATCAATTGCCAAATGCCGAGCAGATGAACAAATTGTCTCCGCCTACCGACGATATTCTCGAATCCAATAATCAATACGTTCAGATCAACAAAGTTGAGCCACTGATGAACGAGCGAAGACATCGACTCAGCGGTAAACCGGTCACGGCCGAAGCAGTCCTCAGGTATTAATCACCTCAACCTTCTTTGTTCTCTCCTTTGAAGCAAATATTAACCTTAATTTTTCTTTTTCTTTCTTATTCTTTTCGGATAGGTATCATCGCGTCAACGACGTTCAACGCTTTCGATTTTCGCGACCCGCGCCCCGTCGAGATTCAGTAGCGTTTTCAATGAGCTGCGGCGGCGGCGGCGGCGGCGGCGGCGGCGATAAGGAGGCTGTTTGCGCCGTAGCAGCGGCGAGCGGCAACGAATTTGCCTCGTTGTGGCTCGAAAGAACAGTCCTTGTGACGAGTCATTCGTTGCCTGGTATATTGAGATGGTTCCCGGTGACATCGAGCGAAACATACTTGGTCAGTCCATTGAGAAACGCGATAGAAACGATGGAAGCTACAAACGCGGCCCTCAGAGATCTCATCGTTGCCAATAGGTAGAGCATATCGATATATCCGTCCGTCATATTCGTGTAGTAAACAGGCTTCGCGTGCCAAGAAGGAGAATATCAATTGAAAATCGCTTCGCATTTCGCATTCAGAGCTGACCCGAGTCTTCCGTTGAATCCACTGAGCATGAAATTAAACGGCATACTGGATCCGGCCGTCATGGGCGGTATCGACAATTACGAGAAAGCTTTTTTGAATGCCGAGTATCGCGAGACTCATCCGGACGAGAGTTGCCACCTTTCCAGGCTCGAGGGCCTCATTGCCGAACAAATACCGCTTCTAGGGGCAGGGGTTCAACTCCACAAAATCCGAGCTCCAGCCGAACTTGCACCCTTTCATCAAAAATTGGAGCAATGCTTTCAAGCGATGAGGGCTCAAGTCGAGATTAAATACGGCAAAAGGGTAAGTTTGTTTGACGCCTCGTCGAATTTAACAACGCACATGCCAAATTACTCGCAACCGATGATTATGAAATTGTCTTTGTCTGTCGGACTTGAGACGTGCGACCTACCACCGATCATCGACAACTTTAAACGGACCGTCACCATGAGGAAGCATCATTCGCACCTTCACAGTCGCTTGGAAAACCAACGTCTCTCGGAATCTCTCATCACTGGGACGGAGTAAGTCGTTCGAGTTGTTGCAGAGTGCGAGTGTGCGTGTATCGTTCGATCGGAATTATTGCGTCCTCCTTTGTGGTAGCTGCGCGCGCTCTACATAATAACAATACCTATTTTATTTTTTTTGCGACCTCGGCAAACTTTTTTTCCAAAGTTACAACTCTTTAATTATCCAGTTGCCGACCGCGATCGAGAGTTTCTTCACTGACGAGATCCCAAGTAACGACTCTCAAATCACTAGCGTCCTTCAATTTTAACAGCAGCGCATCGACGAGCGCTCCGACCAACGTCACCTTGACAAGGTAATAATTCGAATCGATCGTCGTCGTCGTCGTCGTCGTCGTCGTCGTCGTCGTCGTCGTGGCAATTATTTTCGCTTTCGCGAGATTTTATTGTTTTAGTTTATTTTTACCCCCGTGTCTACGTTATCGTCCTCACTCTTGCAATTACGTGCAACGCGAGCGAATCTCAGCGTGTCTTCGCCACTCTGTTGCTGTCGCGACGTCCGATACTTCGGTGTTATCAATTTCGAAATTTATTCATAACTAACCGATCCCGGGTACGTTTTTGTTTTAAATCTAAATGCCTGTGTTTTTTTTTTTTACATTCGCGACGCAGAAGCAGTTCGGTGCGTTCACACATCTTATCGACGACGTCCCTGCACAAAGCACTGGGAAATTCGAGTCCGGCTTCGAACAAGAAGAAGGACTCGAAACGAAGAAACTCGCGAAAGAGCGGCGATACGGCGAGTGGTAATGCCGCTGCTGCGACAACTGGTACGACGTTGGTGGCGGCAGCGGCAGCAACGGCGACGGTGGGATCGAAACTCGAGCAGCCTACCAGTCAGTGGTACACGACAGCCGAAATTCCCGCACCAACCACAAATATCGAGTCTGCGACCACGAGTCTCGTTTCACCGACATCGAGTTTTCCCGCCTCACCCGTTTTCGAGCTTCGACAAGAGGTGCGCTATTCACTCATATTTTATAATCCTACCGCAAGAGTTAACTGTTTTCTTTCTGTTATCCGCGCACGCAGTTGACGGCTTCTCGTCCCCTGAGGTCCGAGGCCGAGCGAGAAAAGAGAGCGAGCAGTAGATGGTCCGGGCAATCGCAGTACAGTCTCAGATATCCAAACAACGGAATCGATCCGGAGGATTTTGGAAAAGGAAATCGCGACAGCATTGGAACGACCGACAGTACGACTTCGGAGGACGATCAACCACCTCCGCTTCCCGTAAAGATGCGCGAGGCCGATTACTGTAATTTGCCGATGTTCGGTACGCAGGAGTCTCACTCAACGGTGGCTGAGCCTCATCGAACATCATTGAGCACCCCCGTAAATATGGCTGGAAATTTTGCAAGCCCGAGGAGTACGTTGCCCGCACCGCTCGATAACGCGCAACTATTACCACCACCACCACCGCCGCCGCCGCTGCCGCCGCCGCCGCCTCCCCCACCGCCCAAGCCCAAGAAATGCCCTCTGCGCAACGCAACGAAAGTTTTTGTTCCGCTCAACGACTCTGAGACAACTGAACGAGATACCTCTGCGGCCTAAACCACCTTGTAACATATTAAACAACATTTTTATACGGTATCACTACGATTCTATACGGTGGTAAACCCACACGCGCGCACGCGCACGCACGCACACACACACACACACACGCACGCACGCACGCACGCGCGCACGCACACACACGCGCACGCGCACACACACACACACACACACACACACACACACACACACACACACACACACACACCTTTTATTTATTCGTAGCCCTGCGCTAGACAATTGTAAACTAGTTTACGCTCTCTGTTCATTTTCAATACAATGCGCATGCTAAAATGCACAACAGTTTTGGCATTTTTATTTGTCTTCTCACACGGATGAGACGATTTTTTATGCAAGGGAAAATATATTTGCAACTAGAGCGAGCTTGCATAAATTCATTGCCAGATTCGTACTTTTCTTAAGCATGGGCCACTTAGGTGCCTGTAAAATCTGCCGCCCCTAAGCAGCTGCCTGTACGATTTATTGGCAAATCCAGGACTGCATAAATTAATTGCCTCCAAATCCATTAAAAATGGACCTTTTCCTCATTTTGCGTTGAAAGGAATTGGGAAGGCTTTTATTCGACGCAAGGACCCAGAGTTTTCTTCTCGAGGAAATTAATGGCGAACTTGTCTTCAGGGGGTAAAAATACGTCAAAATGGACTTCAAACAAAAAATATCAAAATCAAAAAAATGTTCGCGTCTTGGCCAAAAAAAATAGTACCTTCGCTAAATCGGCCATCATTTTTTTTTCTATTCGGATTTCAAGATCTACTCTGTGCTCGATCTCTTTGTTATCGGTTGCTCTTTAAATTGCCCGACGTGTCGATCCGCACAAAAGTGTGACTGTATGACTCATGACAGTCACGCAAAAGACACGAAACACGCCAAAGCCATGAAACTGGAGTGACCGAACTTATCGGATCTTCGTGACTTGGAGTGTATTGATGGAGTGTTTCTAAAATCGCCGCGACTTTACGCTCGTTTCTAGAATTGGAGTGTCGGAGCTGGAGACACGTCGATAGTCGATTTTCGCGTAAATATTCTTCAACGTTTTTTGTGTAAATATGTTTAAAAGTTTTCTGTGTAAATTTTCACCAAGTCCAAAGCCCATCGATAGCATGTACAGTCACTCCAGTATCACGAACAAGAAGACTAGAGCTAAGGAGTCCGAACGCTTACGGCGATCACGATCCAAAAGCGTCCACGGAAATCCAGTTATTGGTGGTTGGTGGTTTCACCGCGTGCGTCGCTGCTCATCACCGAACCGAAATGAACTGAGCGACAAGAACGCAACCGACGCCATCCGCCAAAGATGATTCCTGCTTGTCATCCATGTTGGAATAAAGCATGGAGCCAGGGAGGCTCACTCTAGCCTCCATGCATGGAGCCATGGAGCCTAGATACCAGGAGGTTCAGCGAGGCCTTTCAACTCGTCCCCAAAACGGGAACAAGAAATGATGGCGCTGGGGTGCTCCGGCACCTATATGTATATAGATATACGCTAAACATGGGTGCGATCTAAGACAGATCACAGATGATGTACCTAACCCTCATTAGTGTCAAGGGATAACACCACTCTAGGATTTTGGAAAGACGTTTTCTTTCCTAAAAATACTCTTGTGTCATGAAAACAATATGCAATTGGTCCTGTAGCAATTTTTTTTATTTAAAGGTTCCATTACCGATTTGGCCGCAGCGCCTTGGAACGCGCGCTGAGTTGCTCGTACAACTTTAAACGCGTTTTTCTCGAAACCACTTTATTCGATCTCGGAAGACGGATTACTCGACCACCTTTGCCTGCATCGATTTGAAATTTTGATAGCAGCTTCACAATTATGTTCTTTATGGGAGTACGTAGCCGTTTTTTGATTAAATGTAAACTTCTTTTTATAAATAATTTGCTGCTTTTTTTCGCAAAAAATCGATTTATTTCCTTCAAAGTGCGCTATTTTACGAAAATTTGAAAGCAAATTTCTAGGTAGTCTTATAACTAATAAAATATAAATCATCATTTTTTTGGTTTTTGTTTCAGATCTTATATTTTACGAGAAAACCGTTCTCCCGTGAAGATATATGTGAAAAAACACGTTTTTCTAGATGGGCTGTATCGCCGCCATTCTGAGTTTGAGTTTGAGATCTTTTCTCGCTTTTGCGTTTTTTTCCCGAACCGTCACGAGGAAATTATGAATCGGCGGATATTTCGACGTTTGATGTCACGATCGGTCTGTCGTGAGGTTAGAAACTCATCCGATCACTTTCACCTCGTTGACCAATATATTACTATACATGTAGGTGCCGCTGCACCCCAGCGCCATCACTTCGGGTCATTTTCGGGGACGCTGTTTTCAGCGCCTTTGCATTGCCGCTGAACCTCCTGGTATCTAGGCTCCATGCATGGAGCATGGAGACTAGAGTAAAGGAGCCCGAACGCAATGCTGGCAAAATGGTTGTGAAAGTGATGAATGATCCGCGGATTGTACCCGCCTGGCGGCGCTACCACTGCTGGCTCCGTCCGCGCGGTGATTTTGAATCGTCGATCAGTGCAGCCAGATCGCGCGTAAAAGTTACCCCCTCTCTAGTCTCTTACGCGCCCATCACCCAATCATAGTAGCGCGTGTCCGTGAGCGAACGACGCTCGGACGTCTTTGGAAAGAGCCGAGCATGGTCGAAGTTTCCCGACCGCGCCTTCAGCAGCTACACCAACACATGGACGCTGAGCCGTTCATGTGCGGCCAAGCCGAAACGAAGGCTTCGAGGGAAAAAGCAATCTGAGCACGACTCGCGCGTGACGTCACCCGACGGCACGCGGGAGGCTTTTCGATGATTTCAATGCTTATTTAACTCTTGATTCTCTGCATTATTGATGTATACAAAAAAATGTATGGCGCACTCTGTTCGCTTTTTTTTAAGTTTATACGTTAATTTAAATATAATAATAAATCTCAATTACAACTTATTTATCTTATATAAAATTGTTTACGCTTTACTCACACCCGTTCCAATGCCAAATAAATTATAATTCAAAAAAGTAAGCTGAAATATATTTATATTCGTATTATTATATTAATTCTCATACTTTCATCAAGCGATAAAGCATTATCCCCAAAAAGAAGCCAATCATCCATCCGGCCGCGAATCGTAAGTACCAGAAAGTGCACATATTCTACAAGCGATGAGATGGTCCGTTGGTAGCGTTCCTGGCTTCGGTCCGTAGGGGCCCCTAGTGCAAATTTTTCTCCAAATTTTTCATAATTCTCATATTTTAGTCGTATTTGAGATTTTCGGAGAAAAAATGATTTAAAACAGATTCAAGTTCTGGTCTATTTCCCAAAAACACATTTTTTTCCCCAAAAACACCCAAAAAGACATATTCGGAGAAATGGTAAACATGAAAAGAAATGAGATTTTCGTAAAAAAATAAATTATTATTATTTTTTTTTCCGAAATTTTTCTTTTTCCTATTGAGTGAACGGCTGCGGAGATATTCGGAGAAAAGTTATAGATGAAGAAAATGAGATTTTCGCAAAAAAAACGTACATTTTTTTATCCCTCATAATTCTGAGAAATAATGAATTTCCGAAATGTTTGCAAACAATATTTTCCTTAAGGGGTAACACCACTGTAACGGCCTGCCACGAAGCGTTTTAGACAAATAATACTTGGGGTAATTATTAAGCATATATTGAAGTATATTGCAAAAAAATTTTATGAGAAAATATTACAAAATGACGACACTGCAGCAAATTCTTCCGAGGCATGTTGAACTTAAGGTGCTATGCGGCACGTAGTAAAACTTGTGCCAATTTTAATCTGGACAAAATATTTTTTTTTTAAATCTAGATGAGTGTAGCTAGTGAACCACGTAGGGGATTTTAGAAATATACATTTTTGAGTAATTGCCGAGTATTTGACTAAAAATGTTCATCTAGACCTAATGAAACAAAATTCTTTTTTTATATTAAAATTGGCACAGTTATACTGCGTGCCGCAGAGTTTCGACATGCTTCGGAAGAATTGCTGCAATGTCGCCATTTTGTAATATTTCCGGATAAAAATTTTTAGCAATATACTTAAATATATGCTCAATAAATACCGCAAGTATTATTTATTTGTCACATTTTCTTCAGCCAAAAAAAAATATCACATAATACGCTTTCTGTAAGGCCGTTACAGTGGTGTTACCCCTTAAAGCCTTCATATAATTTCCTACATTTTCCCGTGATTGTAATTAAAATGATGAAAAATTCGGAAAAATTCGGAGAAATTCGGAGAAACTCGGATGTTTTCGTAAAAATAATTGTCCGCAAAACTCCGAATTCTTCATATTTGTTCCAATTCATAGAAAAATTCGGAAAAATTTGCCGGAAAAAATCGGAATTTTTCAGAAAAAAATTTGCACTTGGGGTGCGGGATCGTTTCCAGCGCTCAGTGCTTTTTTTAATAATTATTATTACTATTGATTCTTATTTGATTAGTTATTTTTATTAGTTATCATTATTATTTTAATTAGTTATCTTTTAGTGTCGACAAATTTATCGCGCACTCTGACCGCTTATTTTATTAGTTTGTACGTTAATTTAAATATAATAATAAATCTAAATTACAACTTATTTATCTTCTAAAAAATTGTTTGCGCTTTACTCACACCCGTCCCTATGCCAAATAAATTGTAATTCATAAAAGTAAGCGGAAATATATTTATATTCGTATTATTATATTCATTCTCATATACGTTCATCAAGCGATAAAGCATTATGATAATGCTTTATCGCTTGATTTCGGCAATTACTCAAAAATCAATATTTCTAAAATCCCCTACGTGGTTCACTAGCTACACTCATCTAGATTTAATTAAAAAAATTATTTTGTCCAGATTAAAATTGGCACAAGTTATACTGCGCGACGCAGAGCACCTTAAGTTCAACATGCCCCGGAAGAATTTGCTGCAGTGTCGCAATTTTGTAATATTTTCCCATAACATTTTTTGCAATATACTTCAATATATGCTTAATAATTACCCCAAGTATTATTTGTCTAAAACGCTTCGTGGCAGGCCGTTACAGTGGTGTTACCCCTTAAGGAAAATAATGTTTGCAAACATTTCGGAAATTCATTATTTCTCAGAATTATGAGGGATAAAAAATGTAATAAGTTTTTTTTACGAAAATCTCATTTTTTTGTTATTGATTTTTTCCTTATGTACACGCTTTTCGCGTTTGTTACCTATTCTTTCCCCTCATTGTGCGCGTTTCTTTCCTCGACTGTTTTTAACTCCTTTTTTCTTCATCTTTCTCCCTGTTCCCCCCTCTTGCGGCCGCAGCCGACTTCCCCCTCTGTATTATATTCATCATGACATTTCTGTCATGGGTATAGGGAAACTGCGGAAAACCTACACCAATACAGCCGGTCATCGAGTTCGCCCCCCAGTCGTGGAACTAGTCTTATTTTGCCGCGAAATGCCGAAAAAAAACATTTCACAACGAAATGTACGCGACTGGGATTCGAACGCTAACCACTAGACCATCGCACCGGTTAATAGGAAAAAGAAAAAGTTCCGGAAAAAAAATAATAACAATTTTTTACGAAAATCTCATTTTTTTCATCTTTAAATTTTCTCCGAATATCTTCACAGCCGTTCACTCAGGTAATAGGAAAAAGGGAAATTTCCGGAAATAAATAACAATAATAAGTTTTTTTTAACGAAAATCTCATTTCTTTTCATCTTTAACTTTTCTCCGAATATGTCCGCAGCCGTTCACTCAGGTCATAGGAAAAAGAGAAATTTCCGGGAAAAAAATGAGAAATCATGAATTTTCAGTAAAAAAAAATGTGTTTTTGGGAAATAGACCAGAACTTGAATATGTTTTCAATCATTTTTTTCTCCGAAAATCTCAAATACGACTAAAATATGAGAAATTATGAAAAATTTGCACTAGGGACCCCTGCGGACCGAAGTCAGGAACGCTACCAACGGGACCATCTCATCGCTCGTAGAATATGTATACTTTCTGGTACTTAGGATTCGCGGCCGGATGGATGATTAGCTTGTTTTTGGGGATAATGCTTTATCGCTTGATGAAAGTATGTAAGAATTAATATAATAATACGAATATAAATATATTTCCGCTTACTTTTATGAATTATAATTTATTTGACATAAGGACGGGTGTGAGTGAAGCGTAAACAATTTCATATAAGATAAATAAGTTGTAATTTAGATTTATTATTATATTTAAATTAACGTATAAACTAAAAAAATAAGCGATCAGAGTGCGCGATACATTTTTTTTATACATTAATACTGCAGAGAATCAAGAGCTAAATAAGCATTGAAATCATTTAAAAGCCTCCCGCGTGCCGTCGGGTGAAGTCACGCGCGAGTCGTGCTCAGATTGCTTCTTCCTCGAAGCTTCGTTTCGGCTTGGCCGCACATGAACGTGCTCAGCGTCCATGTGTTGGTGTAGCTGCCGAAGGCGCGGTCGGGAAACTTCGAACGTGCCCGGCTCTTTCCGAAGACGTCCGAGCGTCGCTCGCTCACGAACACGCGCTACTATGATTGGGTGATGGGCGCGTAAGAGACTAGAGAAGGGGTAACGTTTACGCGCGATCTGGCTGCACTCACTGACAGTAATACGTCACTGTATGTATGTCACAAACACTGCTAAGCCGGTCCACACGCACCTATCCTATTCGGTACCAGGCGCTGGTATCGCTTGCGGATATTTTTCGAACTACAAGATCTTTCATCACTTTCGCGATCCACTTTTCGACGATTCCGCCATATGCGTTCGGGCTCCTTTACTCTAGTCTCCATGATAGCTCCGTTCAGGGAGGCTAGAGTGGGAGGAGTCCGATCTCTTATGGAGAGACTTGAAAAAAGTGGCTACAAAAATGTGGTCCTACCGGGATGGCGTCACTATCTCTAAAATCTCGAGACACGAGCTGGGTGTGACAGAGACGGAACAAGTAAATAATGAGAAGTGAGCTGCATTGCAGCCAGATCGGGCGAAAAAGTTACCCCCTCGCTAGTCTCTTGCGCGCCCATCACACAATCATAGTAGCGCGTGTCCGTGAGCGAGCGACGCTCTCGGACATCTTCGGAAAGAGCCGAGCGCCATCGAAGTTTCCCGACCGCACCTTCGGCAGCTACACCAATGCATGGACGCTGAGCACGTTCATGTGCGGCCAAGCCGAAACGAAGACTTCGAGGGAAAAAGCAATCTGAGCATGACTCGCGCGTGACGTCACCCGACGGCACGAGCGAGGCTTTTAGATGATTTCAATGCTTATTTAGCTCTTGATTCTCTGCGTTATTAATGTATACAAAAAAATGTATCGCACACTCTGATCGCTTATTTTTTTAGTTTATACGTTAAGGCGTTACCCCCACTTGTAGCGCAAAAAAAGACCTTTTTCATGAATTATTTTTAAAGAAAACTACAAAACTTTTTTAATCGACCAATATACCATCTTAAGAAACACATCTTGAAGAACTTTCAGTAATTTTTTTATTGAAAAATATTACATTGTTTAGTGGCAAATGGCCGTCAATTAAATAATGTTTTTATATATACGGTTTGCGGTGACCAACATTGCGGCGAAGTGGATCATGTGAGAAAAAAAATGCGGATGGATTTAGTCAAATATAAGTATAAACTAGTCTTTAATCTTAGGATTTTAAAAAATATTAATTTTTCACAAAATGGCGGACAGTCAGAGTTAATGGTTCGATTTTAACGAAAAAAATAGAACGATTAAAGACTACGTTTTTATGTATTAAATAAGCCTGCAAAATTTCAAGAAGATCGGTTCATTAGTGTTGGAGTAATCTTCGTCACCGAGTTCAGAAATGCCAGTTTGAGAAAAACGCGTTTAAAGTTTCAATTTCACAACGGATTCTTCTCTTTCAACGCTCATATCTCAGTCAAGTTTGTTCGGATCGGCTTGAAATTTTCAGGACATATTCTCAGATACTTATACTTCAAAATAATGCAATAAAAAAATCGATTTTTTCAAAATCGCAAGTCGGGGTAACCCCTTAATGCATATTCCAATCCGCAGTACGGCCACACATACATGTCGAGCTCGATCGGACGGAAAACGTCTTTAACGATCATACTCATTATCGAGAATAAAAACAAAAATAATTGTTTAATAATTATTGTTGCGTAAATTTTACCGTTGTTTTTTGCAGCGCGTAAGCAGTAATCATGTTTGCTGACTAAGAGGTATAGCACATACCGTATCTACCGATCATACTCATGATCGAGAATAAATCCAAAAATAATTGTTTAAATAATTATTGTTGCGTAAATTTTACCGTTGTTTTTTGCAGCGCGTAAGCAGCAATCATGTTTGCTGATCGAGAGTTCTAGAACATACCGTATCTACCGATCATACTCATGATCGAGAATAAATGCAAAAATAATTGTTTAAATAATTGTTGTTGCGTAAATTTTACCGTTGTTTTTTGCAGCGCGTAAGCAGCAATCATGTTTGCTGATCGAGAGTTCTAGAACATACCGTATCTACCGATCATACTCATGATCGAGAATAAATGCGAAAATAATTGTTTAAATAATTGTTGTTGCGTAAATTTTACCGTTGTTTTTTGCAGCGCGTAAGCAGCAATCATGTTTGCTGATCGAGAGTTCTAGAACATACCGTATCTACCGATCATACTCATGATCGAGAATAAATGCAAAAATAATTGTTTAAATAATTGTTGTTGCGTAAATTTTACCGTTGTTTTTTGCAGCGCGTCCAAATTTTTAATTTTAAATTAATTTTAAAATTATTTATAAATAATATTTTTAATATTAAATTTATATTGACAATTTAATTTTTTTAAATAATTTTTTTTTACATTAAATTATAATTTAATAAAAATATCTATTTTTTTAATAATTATAATAATAATAATATTAATATATTAAAATTAAAAATAATTTTTTTTAAATTTAATATCTTTATATATTTATTAATGAAATTAAATCAACAATCTTACATCTAATTATAAAATTAATAACTGATATTTAATCTTAATAAATAAGCTAATATATGTAATATATAATTAAGGCCTCTAAAATATTTTATTAATTATAATAAAAATTTAATTTTTATTAATTAATTATTTTTCCAATGATTATATAGGTACAATGATCCCTATTTTCTTCCTCCTATTTATAGAAAGCTTCACATAGATATGATGTGCTTACTTAAATAAGTATCAATGATCGTTCTCCAGTGTTATATATAAATTTTTAATTAATAATAAATTTGATAAACATCTAGCATTAAATTTTTATATAAAATATTTAAAAATTAAACTAACAAGTAAGTTATTTTATTAAATAAAAGGATTATTGATAACTTAGGCCATGAAAATATTCATATATTGATATTAAAAATAATATATTATTAATAATATATTTATAATAAGGAGAGTTGGCCATTTGGGCAACGGTAGAAGGAAGACGCGTATGCGGTGCAGTCTGTGTTTTTTTGGCCAAAACCGAAAGTTGCGAAGCGAAAGTGTTGGTGAGGCTGCAGGAAGGGGAAAAGTGAGGTGTGGTGATTGTGTGGAGATAATAGAAATTGAGTGTAGGGGGTGATAAGAGGCAGAAAGGTGCCGAGAAGGTGGCCAAGCCAAAAAGTGACGTTGGCGGGAAGCAGCGATATGAGTGAGAGAGAAGATATGGAGAAGAACGACGCGAGCGCCAGTAAGGAGTTGCGGCGGGACAAGGAAGAGGCGACGGCAGTGGAGACAGCAGTCGGTAAGAGGAAGAGAGGACGACCACCCGGGGCGCTCAACAAGAAAGGAAAGGGAAAGGCACCAATCAGCAACTTGGACAAGTTTCTGGCATCGAACTGGTTGGGCAGGGAAGAGGAACCAGGAGAAGACGATCCCGATGGTGAGCTGGAAGAGCTAAGTGGAAAGAGGCCTTTCTGTCAAAAAGCAAAGTAGTGAGATCACCGGAAAATAAAATGTGGGGGAGGATGGACGAAAATAGACAGCAGCGAGGAATTGGCGCGGAGGAGAGGGAGTCAGGAGAAGAACCGCAGGGACCCGAGCCGATCGTGGCAGAAGTGGAGGGGGACGGGACTGAGCGCTGGAGAGAAGGGGCAGGAGAAACGGCGCAGGAGACAACGAGCGACGACGAAGGAAGGGAGGTGGCGGAAGATGGCGGGGTGTCGGGGACGCAATCACAGAGGGGGGAGCGTCATGACAGTGAACAAAGGGTTGAGCTGACGATACAGTGATGGAAGAAACAGCTGGAGTGGACGTGGAAAGAAATGCTACAGAAAGAACTGAAGACGGCAGTGAATTCAGTGAAGGAAGTATTAGAAAAAAATGAGAATGAGAAAGAGAAATTGGAAGAGGAGTTGGCAGTTATGCAGGCCAAATTGTGGGCCGATCAGGCAAAATGGGAGGCACAGTGCATCAACAAAGATCTGATGATTAGTGCACTGGAGGGCAGAATCGAGAAATTGGAAAACTAACTGAGAATAGAAAAATTGGACAAAAGTGTGGAAGAGCTGGAGAGGAAAAACGCCCAAATGAAGGGGTACATGGAAGAGGACGAAAACGGAAATGTGAGGGGGGAAAAAGACAAGAATTTAAACGGTGGCAACAACAGAAAAGGTGACACGGGCAACTTAAGCGTGATAAGCGATACTGAGTTGTCGTGCCCCCCCACAAACAGAAGAGGCAGTAGGAGAGGGAAGGAAGACGCTGGGGCGGCTAGAGGACCCCGCAGCGGAGGACAGCTGAAGCACCCGGGCAAAATGCGTATGGGCGAATGGGAGAGAGAGGAAGAGGAAAGAAGAAGAAGGAGAAGGAATATTGTCGTCCGAGGAATAAGATGCACGAGTCGACTCACAAGACAGGAAATCGGGAAAAGAATTCACCGTCAAACAGGGGTAATACCGATCATACAGAACTGGATATGGACGGAAAAAGGCCTGGTAGTGACGTTGGGAGGAATAAGGAACAAGGCGGACGTAATGAAAAACAACTACTGGAGAGGGGGTGGAGAGTTACACATCATGGACGACTGGACCTTCAGAGAGAGGGAAGTCCAACGATGGATTGAGTCAACGGCGGAGGAAAGGCGGAGAGAAGGTGACGAAATACGAACAGGACACCAGAAAATGAGAGTTAATGGGAAATGGCACCGGTGGAACGAGCTGGAAGGAGACTGGGAAGAGGAGCATAGAAGATTCGACGGTGCAGGAAGAAGGGAGGGGGGAAGGGGGTTTCGAGGGTTTCGAGGGTTTCGAGGGAGACGCGGAAGTGACAGGAGCGAGGCAAGATACGATGGAAACAATTAAAATGGTATCGTGGAATATTGCGGGGGCGAGAAAGATGAGCGAGTCGTGGGAGTTCCTGGGGAAGCATAATATCATAGCGCTACAAGAAACATGGGTAGAAGAAGAGAATGAAAATAAGATTATAAGCATGTTGGACAAAAAGTTTAGATGGTTTACGAAATCGGCGACGAGAATTAGGAAAAAAGGAAGGGCGATGGGAGGGCAACTGGTGGGGATAAAAGAAGATCTTGCGCAGGAAGTTGCGGTTACAAGATGGAAGGAAGGCTTAGTGTTAAAAGGCTTGAAAGTAGGGGAAAAGGGGGAGAAAGTATCAGTTATAACAATTTATAATAATTGCGGCATCGGGAAGCTGACCCACGAATTGTCAGAAGTGGTGGAAAAAATAGAGGAAGAGGGTGAAAATGTAATTGTAGTCGGAGATTGGAACGCAAGAAACGGGGAGGACGGGGGAAACCCGCGCGACAGAGAAGACGAAGGAGAAGAAAGGAAATCTAAGGATAAAACAAAAAATACGGAGGGCCGAAAACTCTTGAATTTTTGCAACAACAATGGACTAGTAATATTAAATGGGAGATGTGATGGCGACTGGGAAGGGCAGCATACATATGTTGGTGAAAAAGAGAAAGAGGGATCGGTATTAGATTACCTCATCGTCAGCGAAAACAAAGAATATGTAGTCAAGGAAATGAGAATAGAAACCAGAGTTGAATCGGACCACTTACCATTAGTAATCAGAATAGAAACACAACAAAGTAAGCGCGAGACAAGGAGAAGGGAAGGGGGGCACAAGAACGAAGTAAAAATTCTAAGGTGGAATGAAGAGTGCAGGACGGATTACGAGGAGAAATTCATAGAGAACTGGATGAAAACAGATCAGGTACGGGGAGGGGGGCAAAGGTGGGAAAGATTAAGGCAAATCATAGAAACAACGGCGGAAGAAGTGGGGATGATTGCGAGGATGGGGGGAAATAAACAGGGGTCACGAAAAATGCCGGTAGAAATAAAGGAACAAAGAAAAATAGTGTGGACGTGGCTGAAGAGGTATCTTAGGGGGGAAACAGGGAACGAAAAAGAAAATCTTAAGGAGAATTTGAAGGAAGCAAGGAGAGAGTTAAAGGGAATAAAGAAAACAATACAGAAACGGAACCTCGAAGAGAAG